>JARUPZ010000013.1:2060230-2250230 GCA_031213475.1 Nereocystis luetkeana | reverse complement strand
GTGTTTCCCGCTCATGCCCTGAACCCCGTTTCCTGCACACCCCCCTTCCCGTAGATTGGCACCGAACGTCCACGTAGTGCGCGGGGACTTCGAAGAGTCCACGACTTTCCCAGAAACGAAGGTCGTGCAGATAGGACAGTTCCGGGTGGGGCTCATGCACGGGCACCAGATCGTTCCATGGGGGGACGCGAACGCGCTCGCGATGGCGCAGAGGCAGCTGGGCGCCGACATTCTCGTGTCGGGGCATACGCATCGGAATCAGGTCAATGAGTTCGGCGGGCGATGGTTCATCAACCCGGGGTCGATCACCGGGGCGTACTCGGCGCTCGAGGGGGAGACGGTGCCGAGCTTCATTCTGCTGGCGGTACAGGGCGCGAAGTGCGTGACGTACGTGTACGAGCTGCGCGGGGACCAGGTCGAGGTGTCGAAGAGCGAGTTCAGCAAAGCTCCCGCATGACGTGGGACTCTGCGTGACGCAAAAGTGCTGCGTGGCGCGTGACCTGCGTGACGCAACCGCGGGACACGTCTGCGTGACACGTTGGCGTAACGCGACGGCGTGCAGACGGCGAGTGTTTGGTGGGCGGGCGATGGGATATCAATGCGCGTGGCTCGTCGTAAGCACTCACCGGGGGAGCGGTTCTGCTCGTGCGCTTGCTTGAACGGTTCCCGGCGACCTGGCTGTTGAAGACGACGGGATAGGCGCAGCGCGGCGGGGGGGGGGAGTAAGAAAGCCTCGTTGGCACTCCGTGTTTACCGTCGCAGCGGTGGTGGCCGCTCGGTCATGGCCGCGAGGAGTGAAACCGTTCGCGAGCCTTGGAGGCTGGGAGGGCGCCATACTGCTGTCTCACACCAAAGCCGTTATCCCCCTTGATTAATATTAGGCCACCGAGGGGATATACAGACACACGAGTCACGCCGGCACTGGGACCGTTGAATCGACGAAGCTTGCCTCGACTCAGCTAAAGTGCGTACGGGCGGTATCCTACTCAAGCTGTCGTACGAGTAACCATCTGCTCACCACGTACCAAGTAGATGCTTTGGCCGAAATATGTGTCTCACGGCAGCGAGAAGATGGCAGACATGAACATCCGGGGGGGGGGGGCAGGGGGGTAGGGGTGGAGGGGGGGGGATTCATGTCATGCATGGCCGAAGTCGAATGACTCTTCGGGGGGGGGGGGGGTTATTGTACTGATCGATCCGCTCGCCGCGCAATATGTTTTAGTAGTCTTATCAACCAACGACGCTGAATAATCAGGAGTCTTCAAAGACGAAGAAGGCGGCATATGTCGCGCTTGATCGCAGAATAACTTCCGTTGCAAGCAAACTGTCCCTTGCCTTGCTTTGCCTCTAGCCGACAGCTGAGATATTTTTTAACCGTATGGTCCAAACTCTCGCGAACGGGCGCTTGGCATCGACCTCGACGGCATTGCATTGTCCACGCAGACGGAAGTATGAATCAAGCGGGCGCCAGACCTCCCTTTCATCGATATTCATTTTTTGTGAAACCATAACAAAAACTAAAAACGCCTCAGTACTCCCAAAAATATCTTGCGCTTGCGGCCTTCATCAGCTGTTTACCCACGAAATCTTGAGTCACATTTTGTTTTCAACCTACCGCAGCAGGAGAAATGACGCGTGCCTCATGTTACATGCTACTTGTTACAATTCCAACAATAAACAGCGGACCGACGACGCCGTAGAAACTACAGTAGACAGTCGAACGACCGCTCGGTGCCACCACCCCAGCCGAAGTACAGCCGACCGCGTTGCCACCTTCCTCCCTTACGCAATCCGATCTTGGAAAAAAAAGACGAGGCCAATAGAGATGACTCAGCGCCGAGGACGCCCCGCCAGTCACAATTATTTTGGCGAAAAAGTGCTACCCTTATCGTAGCAGGCCTCTGGCACGCATATATAAATACTTCGTATCAGGTACGACGGCGAGCCAGCAAGGTCGGGGACCCGCCTGCTACCGTAACACCTGGTGTTGCCGACTCAGGAGACAATTGTTTTCGGCCAGGCTCGATAATTTTATGCTCACATGAGACAGGGTGTGTCCTACACTAATTTTAGTTCGAAAATAACACGGTTTACGCAAAGGTTCGTGCAAAACGTTGAGCCGTTTTTTAATCCACTCGTGCACTACAAATAAGTAGCAAAACTAGCTTTTGCTGTATTGCTGTTACTGGTCCGCGTAATCGTGTTCCAATTTCCTACTTTTCTTGACTGCTTGTACGAATAACAACATCCGTGAATAACCATGGTCCCATATTCGTTTTCTAGTACCCTACTCCCGTTGACTACAGTACCTGTACGAGAAACAACAACACCCGTGAATAGCCGGCCACCCGACTCCTCTACAAGGCGATACGGGCCACAGCCAGGCCGAGAGCGAGAACGCTGCCAAAGAAGCCGATACCGTACTGCAGGATCACCCGTCGCTCGAGCGCGGCGATCTCTGTGTGGACCTGCGTGAAGCGGACCTCGTCGGTTTCTCGTCGCTGGAACACCTGATGCCACGGACAAACGCCACCAGCGTGAATCGATGAAGGGGAGCGAGTAAAGAAAGGGCAAGTGGTGCAAGAGAGAGATGAAGATAAGAGTGGCGCACGCGATACAAAGCGAGGTAGTGGCTCGTGGTTTTCGCGTGCATGCATGCGTGGCAGATTACGAAGCTGGCTGCACGGCTTGTAGCACTGGACGTCCAAGAAGTATCGCGCCGTCTGCTGAGAAGCTGAGACCCGAACAGCCAAAAACATCCAAATTGTGCGAATAGCCGTAAAGAGCGTTGAGCTAGCACAGGGATTCGGTCGTTTTTCAGCGCTTCGATTTTCCCCGAATGGGAAGGTTGCCAACACCGAACAACGTTAAGGTGTTTTCGGAAAGATCTGGTCGAGAGTCTTCCGTAAATGTAATGTTCGACTTTACTAGCACCGTTACCGCTGCCGAGCAAAAAACGAGCGCTGCAAAACAGTCGCACCCCTGTGCCAACTCAACGATCTACACTGTATAACCCACCCCCTTCAAGATGGCTCCCGGCGCAACGCGACACGTTCCAACGCGCGCTTTCCCGACTCGCTTTTGGTCGAAGGGAGGAGAGGCACACCTTGCCCACCTCGGAGGAGCGCAAAAAGGAGCACGGAAGTGACTGTATCGCCGTCAAGCGACACGAAAGACACATGCCACTACGGCACGGGTGCAACCTGCAACTTTTCTGCAAGGCTCCTTCCTTGCTTGAGAACTTCCGAGTGCAATCACCCCAAAAAAAGGGTTCATGAAGAAGTTGAAGCCTGTGTAGCCCGATGAGCATTCAATCACATGGCCTACTGTAGGTCTTGTATGTCGATTCTTGTTGTGTCAAAAGGCATGCACTTCTGGGTACTTCCACAGTGCCCCCAACCCTAAGGAACCCCCAACAGTCAGTCAGAAGTATTGCCTCATAAGGCAAAAATGTCCTGCAAGACATGTCCTACCGTACATGGAGTGCGTCGAATGGTAACGCCCCCTTTTGGGTGGAGTATTTTGTTTCGCCCCTCACCCGTTTCTCGAGCTCCGTGATCTCGTCGTGAAGCTTGGCGTAGTCGAACTTCTCCTCCTGGCGGACGTCCGCCTTGGCCTGCATGAGGTCCTTCTGCATCAGCTCCTTCAGATGTCGCTGGGCAAGGTCTGCCGCCGCGCAAAGGCGCCGCCGAAAGCAACGGTTGCGTACAGCTAAGGAGTGTGTGTTTTCAACGTGTTTCTATGAAAATACACAAAAATAAATTGTTCTGGCGTACTTTTTCGTCCTGCTGCTACGGCGGTGCGGCTAAACCCATGTGACAAACTTGTGTAGGGGGGGGGGGTGGAAAAAACCCAACCCGGGGGGGGGGAAGCCTTCCCACTTTTACTTGAGGAACAAGCGTACACCTCCCTCTCGGGCACTTGCCCAGTTGCAAGTCTTACAAATTTCTACAGCAGACGGATGCGAACTGACTCGAGGACATATGATGGTTTCGCATTCGACGGGCGTAGGTACGATAATATTGGAGGTAGCGCCCCCAAGTGTGCCACAGGGTCACGAATGTGCTGCTTTGGTACCCGATCGAAAACGATAACACACGAGGAGATATTAGGATACGTCGCTGGAGCCATCGGTACGAGAGTGGCCTCCACTATGCCTGATCCGCGCGTCGTACTTGATAACATGGTGTCCAATTCGATAACATAACGCGGGCTTCCACCACCACTGCTTGGCACACCAGTTGTAGATGTCAGGCAATCCTCTGAATTGAATCGTGCCCCTACGGAGTTGTCTCACGTACTTCTTTTCCCGAACACAGCTGGCATTCGAGTCACGCTCTCCGGCAAATAAATACGCCACCCCTGCCAACACTCACCGTAGCGGAGCGTGGCAGAAAATACTTTCTCGCTGATACCAGACTGGAGATCAAGAAGATCCTCCTTCGTTGCCACCTGAAAGTGGGTGAAAACACACGGACGTCGTCTATAAAATATACCCAAAATGGCAGCCCAAGCCTTGGAATACTCTTGATCTTACCCAAAAGAGACGCACGCGCAAGTCCAAATATTGATTATGTCCTCCCCCGACTCAATAGCAAGCATGAACACGCGTTGTCCAATAACACACGGCGCGAAGACACAAAAAAAACTGGCTCAGGACGAAAGCGTAGCAGGGGGGTATCATATTGTTGTGGATTTTCGCTTGCTGCGTCGTCGGCGTTGCCTTTACTCTGCTTAAGGAAGTGGCGTGGGGAAGACGAGCGGTAGCAGCGGGCTTGTTGCCGCTTACGCTCCACTCTCTCCGCTGTACACGCTGAGCTTTCAATGGCTGTACAGCAGCAGCGTGGATCTACGATTTCGTTCGAGGACTTCGCGATTAGCCCGCTATACCGAGCCCTACAGATGTGCAGCAGGGTTTAGGTCGGCTGGTGTCGCTCTGCCGGTCTGCATGCGACGGCGGTGAGATCATTCACAGCCCGGTTACCCCGCCAGTGCTCGGAATCAAGTGCAACCAAAGGCGCAGGGAAGATGACCAAAAAGCCAGACAGGAAGAAACGTGTCACGCGGAAATGTAGCTTCAGCAGTACACACCCCTACATCACCTCGGATGATAATATTCTCACATTAGTTCAGTTTCCCTGCAATCTCGCCCGTGGTCATCGAACTAGGGACGTCTAAATCGAACGGTTTCAACTACTTTTCACTGCTGCAGAAACGATCCTACTCTAACCGCAAGTAGTTTGTCTCCAGAAAAAGTGGGTGCAGTTCTAGAGGGGTCAAATCCGCGTAGCTGCGGCCAAATGAGGCGACCTCCGGCTGGAAGACAAGGAGCCTGCTGAACCTCGGAGTGAGCGCGCCCGGCCGTCGGACGACGTTGGACCTTGGGTGCTCTGTTGTACTTAGACCGGGCTGAACACGAAGAGCCTGCTGAGGCACGAGGTGGACGTGCTCGGCCGGCGGGCGACGTTAGACTCCGGGTGCTCCGCTATAGAGATAAGCCCCTACAGATTTTCTCGCGCGCGCCAGTAGCTCATGGGTGGCGTTGATGCGTGCACGCCTTGAAATAACCTCCAGCCGTGGGGCTGCTAGGCGTGTTTCTGCCGGATCACATTGCGCACAGGACTCCTGACGCCATCTCCACTGCGGCTGGGGCATGAACTGCGCCTCTTGGGGGCTAAATCGCGTCAAATCGAATCCGGTCGAGAATATGCCGCTGGCCTCATGACGTCGGGATTTATTCACAGTGGCGTCGAACTCTGTATATACGCACCGTGGCTTACGCGACGGTTGCCTCCTCTCCTGCAGTCAGCTGATGACATCGTGTTGGCTGGATAATGCCATCGACTTTTTGCTGGGAGCGTTCGACGCATCAACGGCCATAGTTCGACCTTGGCATGCAAATTTACCCTAACCAATGCCCTGTTAGCGCTGTTTACGGCCCAAGCCGGCCGCAATGACCTCGTTCCCGGTGACATCTCGGAGTAAATGGCTACTTCAACACTTCGTTACGTACGAAGCTTGAGATGCCCCCTGAAAAAAACTGTTTCTGCTATATATGAGGAAAAACGTGATGAGCGCTGAAGTGCTGAAGGTTTCTCCATAAGGAGTAGGAACGGTTCTTCGTCTCGAAAGGGATGAGTGGTCGATGAGAAAACCTTCAAGACAAATAACACACGAACGCGCCCCCCCCCCCCCCCCGTCTCTCCGAAAGGTCTCACCAGAGAGGTCTGGCGAGTATTGGCTTCGCTTATAGCCAGCAGAGTCTGCTCCATGATGATGACCGCCTGGCCTCGAGGAACACCTGCGTTTTCCAGTTCCGTGACGAATCGGAACGTGTCGAAGGGCCCGTGGCCTTGCCGAGGTTTGTTTGCTTCCGGTGGTGGTGTAGCGAGAGCCGTTCCTGCCGCCGCGAGGCAAGGAGACCAGGAGGAACTACGTGAGTGATGGAAGGGCGATCGTGAAGCTGTGGCGAAAACTGATTGGGTATGGTACCCGTATTGTAAACAAGTAAGTGGTGCCTTGGGCTACACTTTGCGCCACCATCAGATGAACCCCGCCCGAGCATTTAGGAACACACGAAAGTGCCCGTATCAGGTATCAGTACGGCAAGCGCAACGGCAGTAATATCGGACGTGTTTCGGGGTCTTGTTGGTTCTCAACTCAGACAGTGCTTCTGCAACAGCAGCGCCTTCCTAATCGAGCAGCAGTAGGTACACCGAACTTTTTTTCTTACTTCTTGATCGCATTAGAAAGTAGAGCTGGAACTTTACACGGTGGTCTTGAGCTCTTGGGCTACAACAGCAGCAGGAGAATTGCTACTGTGTACCTGGTAAACAGCAGTGGCTCCCGGGGGATTAGATACCGGTATTCCACGAGCACAGCCAACTTCTGAAATGTCTCCTCGAACTATGATACGAGCACGATTACCCCTTGCTCGAACGAGAGCTAGAACGGCGGGATTAGCGAGGTCTAGACAAGGATACTACGGTATATACCGAGTATATTCATGAATACGATATTCGTATATATAGGAGGCGGGTCTTATTTGAGCGCGTCATGGCATCTTGCAACCTTAGTATGAGGATCTTAGTGAAGGGCGGGCGGCCAGTCAAGGGGTTAAACCGCGGTCTCCTATACACCACTGTTACCGGGAAACAAAAACCATTTGGGCTTTGATGTAAAAATCGTACGGGATTTATATTCCCGGCCAGAGTGGTGTATACCGGGTAGCATATTTGGTCGCAGATACCCGTAAGAACGCGACTCATCGCACCCCCCCAGACCAATTTTCAAAGCTCGACCGCTCCACAACCCAAGAGGCTGCAAAAAACCGACCGACTCGTCTTTAGGAAAGCTCTCAACGAGATATGTTTCCAAAGCCACCCTCTTCTGCATGGACGCCCTCTCGGCTGTGGAGCAATCGAGCTTTCAAAATCGGTCTACAGCAGGGGGCGGGGGGGGGGGGGGGGGGGGTGATGACTCGCATCCTTACGGTACTCGTGCGAGGTCGTAGCGGGCGTGAAGGCCAGGCGACCATGCGGAAAATTCCGGGGCGAAACCAATATCAAAAGTCCGGGAATGTGAGAACCGTTTGCGTATTCATCCCGCACTTCCGGACATAGGATACGATACAGCCAGACAGACTTTTTCCCGGTATTTGGTACGTATGGTTGCCTCTCCGGCTCTCAAGTGATCATCATTAGCTGTAGTCACCACTTCACACGTCGATCTCAAAATAGGATTCGGGAAGGACGGAGAATGGCCTCCTCTGCGAAAAAAAACACCTCCCAGTCGTATACAGCAGTAGTACGAGACACCTAAGAATCGTAACAAAACTATTAATAGCATCACGAAACGGAGGCTGAGATTTCCAGGACACTAACAAATTTTGGGGGGGTTATACTGAAGTTAGTGCAGAACGCACCCATTCTCGAATAAGAAATCCAGCCTGGACAAGCCTGTTTCGCACATTACAGGAGGTGTACTGCTGTACTTAGTACTGGTACTATTATACTCAAACCTGGTACCCGGCATACCAGTGCGTATACCACGCACATGGTATTGTGTGTACGCAAGATAGTACACCGCGCTTTCGGCCATCTAACGCCACGCCGACAGAGATACTTGTGCTGGTACTGCTCGTAGTAAGCACAAGCTGATGGAGACTCTCGACACACACCGATTGTTGTATCGTAATAATACGCGACGTACAGGAGCAGGATACCACCGCGGTTTGACCCCTTGATTGACCGCTCCGCTGCACTAAACCCAGTATAATAACAACGTCAAAACAGGTTTTGACGCGACCGACGTAACCGACTGGTCTCCCGGAATATGGGCATCTTCGACTCGTCCCCTGATACGTACCGGGTACCTGGTATCTCGTACCAGATACCTGGTATCTCGTACCAGGGTACAGGCTGTATCTGTACGTACACGTCTACCTGGTACACGTCTACACCTATCAACATACCAGCAGTGTAGCAGAAAAAAACGCGTTGTTGTCAGCACGAGCATCGAAGTGATGGGGGTATAGCTCTTCGTCCTCTAGACCTCCAAGCACAACAATGTTTCGTAGCGGAGCATTGCCCAACTACCCCGAGACTTCTGTACCAAGGCGGTCATTGAGTGTCTCTCACCTGCTCCCACCCCCGCGGTCGACATGGGTCTCATTATTTCTCGCCAAGAGTTACCGATACAGACAGCAGTCGCTGCTGCGGGCGAGCGGGCTCCGATGAGCGTTGCCGCCAGTGAGTCGCGTCTCCGCGTCAAAATAGCGGCAGCCATCGTCGACAGCCGCGAATGTGTGTTGGGAGATAGGCTCACTCGTGCTTGCTGGGTTGCTGGTTTGCTGGGTTGCTGGTTTGCTCGCTGCTGACGTGCTGGTTTGCTGTAGTGCGGAAATTGAAGCGCTGCCGCCACCAACCCAGCTGCGAGCTGTGCGGCGAAAAATGCGGCGCAATTGAAATCCCGCCGCATTAAGACAACCAAACCATCTCCGTCTGCCCGCTGCCGCTTGCATCACCACAACAGCTGCTGTACACTGCACACTGCTCCTGGGGCCGAGCTAGTGCGTTGAGTTTCCTGCCCTATCAGCCGTCAAGCAGCTCACGGGGTACTTCTCTGCTACCCTGTAGTCTCGTTGGAGACGGTATGGATGTGCGCTCCAAGATCTAAGGCTCAAGCAAGATAATCAGGAATGTACAGCAGTACGGGTACAGCACCACGAGCACGAGTCGTTCTTGTGAATACTCGCGCATGATTCGGTTGAACAGCGAAGGTTAACGAGAATATCTTTGGAATGCGGCCGACGTCGCCGGAAGGAAGCAACAGGCCAACGCTCCCTCTTCGAGGCAGGAGCGGCGGAGGTGGGGGTGGAGAAAGCTTCCCTGGTGATGGCGCCACCCTCGCCGCAGCGGCTGCACCTAGCGTTGCGCCCCGGCTTGTCTCTGAGCTGAGAGACGATGCCAATCGGAAGGTCCGTGCAGGATTTTGCTCCACCGCCTGGCCCTTTGTTGAGCTACGCAGACCCCCCCCAGTAGAAAAAATGCCACCCCGCGCCGACTACCCCGAAGGAGAGATCACCATGTCGAATGCGGTGGCCAAGAACGGACACGATCGACTTTCGTTTGTGTGCTTGGTCTTTTTTAACCCCGGCCGCGGGTGATGAGATCGTTTTTTGAGACCCATGAAGAGGGACCAAAAAGTGCGGGTGATTTTAATAGTACACATACGCGCAATTTGAAAAAAAGCATGCAGCAGCAAGTGCATAAATATCACCATGCTGCGCGCGTGTCGTCGTGTAGCTCCACACGTTGCGTTTCGGATGCATCCCCTATCCGCTATGTACCCCAGCGGCAGTCCGGGCTTATTCGTGTGCCATCTTCGTCCGTCATTTTTCCCCTCGACAACGGCTTTTTTTGCTGTTGGTGGTCCCCGTCAAAAAGTGATATTTTCGCCCTCTCTCCTGTTGAGTACCAGAACCATGCTCGTGTCTCGCCCTTCCGTAACCGCGACCCTACCCGGGAACATTGCAACTAAAAACAGGTGCGAGACCGGGAGACATGCCTTACATGTTTTCGCGACCTTCTCTTCCCCCCCGAGAGCACGGATAGTCCGGAGGCAGGGGAACCGGCACTAGCGGTCACTTCTGCAGGTGACAACGATCTTCTCGGCCCGCTGCAGACATCATCATCGTCGCCTGCTCGCGCGATCCAAGGTCCAGGCATCCGCGAGGTGCAAGGATGCATCAGATCTTTGCGAGAAGCGTCGCTCCTCGTCGTGGAAGCCGTGGACGCATGGCGGGAAGCGAAACGCACCGAAGCACGCGGAACTTCACAAAGCGGCTGCGGGGATAGCGTGCCAACCGCGATCTTCCAGGATGTTGGCAGCAGCGAGTCATTTTGGAACAAGTCACAAACGCTTGCAAATACTGCGCCTACGGGGGGAGGAACGCCCAGAACATCATCTCGAGAGGTGCGGTTCCCCGTCGTTCCGCTCGCTCAGGCCGCGTCGACTGCTTCAGAGTTCCGCACGGTTGAAGCTCACCGTGACGATCTGCCAGTGTTTTTGTGGTTTCCACCAACAAGTGGACTTCCGCTGGAAGGGTCTGAAAATCGCCGCAAGGCACAAGACTCTACGACCTCTGATCCAGAAGGAATCGGCTGTGACCTCGGGGAGAATGTAGCCGCCACGGCAGCCACAACAGCAGAAGCAGGACACACCACGGGGGGAGAGGGGCGCGCAACTGGCCCACCTTCCGTGCTGGAACACAACGATGAAAACGGTGGTGGTGGTAATGCTCAGATTCCGGTGGTGGCCGGTGTCAATTACCTTGCCCGCATGGCCTCAGACACCGACTTTGTCGGGCAGCCAGGTTCAGCGCTGTTGGACATATTTCCGCCGGATGCGAAGCTGTACAGGAACCCCTTCATCTTGGGGCACAATCTCGACGACACCCTTAAGGTCTTCTCCCCCGACACAAAATTCCGCGACGAGGGGGGCGGGGCATCGAGCGGAGCACGGGAGGGGCCGGGGGCTGACGAGAGTAGGTCGGCGGCGATTCGGGGGGTGGACACGCGGCGGGTGGGGCTTGCCACAGCCATAGTCGTCGCCGAAGACGCCAGAGAACGCGCAAGGAAGAAGACGTTTGACCAAGCCGGGGTAAGGAAAAACGGGGATGTTGGGGCTGGAAATGAGCGGACTGTGAGTGGTGCCGAAGCGGAACTGGAGAGGGACGGCGAGGGACGCCTCTTGGGTGGTGTGCCTGGTTCTGGGAGCTGCTTCGATGGCGGACCGAAGAGGAAATCTACGGGGAGGAGCACGGAGGGCGGGATACGCTTCGAGGATGGCGGCGGCAACGGTGCGGTGCGGCAGAGAACAGTCTAGTATGGTCTAGTAAAAGTACAAGCAAGCAACGGCTTCGGTGGTCCAGTGTTGAGTTGAATTTCGCTAGCCTGCTCCCAGAATTGCGCCCTCTATATATATTTGACGTACTGGTACTGTACTGAGTTTTTGGGGGTTTGGGGCGACTCCGAGTTCTCGAGCTGCTGTGCGATATGTTCAGGCATATAACGAAAGTAGGTTTTCACGTGCAAAACGATGGGATCGTTTCCGCTTTAAAAACGGTTGTGAGACGGTGTATGGCGTCAGTAATGCAGACCCCCCATCCAGGGTTAGTCAAAACCCAGGTCGCTAAGCATTCTGCACTTCGCTGGACCCCGCTTACGTCAAACCGTCTGCCTTGCCGATAAAACCTCAGATTTCCAGGTCATAGACGGCGGGTTCCAAGGTGATGGAGAATTTCCCTCGATACGGTGAGTCTCAACCGCCACTTGAGACAAGTCAAGAGCGGAAATTTGTAACGTCACACCCATAAAAAGTCTCGAGCAATGGACAACGCTGCAGCCTAGCGAAATCGTCGGGGCGCCGACAAACGTAGGGAGCGTTTATTATTTTCCTGCGATAGACCTGCCTGAAAGTTGATGTTTTCTGCCTCTTATTTCACCACCTCTCGGGTGGCCCCGAGCGGGCTCAAAAAAAGGCAAAGAGGTCTGTTTCCTACGGCTATGAGCTGATATGTTCGGACTTGTAAGAAAGCGAATCATCGCACGCCCCTAGATCGATTTTTCAAAGCTCCATTGCTCCACAACCAGCAGGATGCGAAAACCGGCCAACTCGGCCAAGGAAAGCTCTCAACGAGATCAATCCCAAAAGCCAGCCTCTTCTGCACTGGCACCGTTCTGGTTGTCGGGCAATCGAACTTTCGAAAACTGTCTAGGATGGTGCGGTGACTTGTATCCTTACTGCAAGCTGGGAGACTCTGAGAAACCAAGTCCTCTGGCGTCGCGTTGGAGTCAGCAACTTCCAACCATTGCATGTTGCGGTAGGGTATACCAATACCCGGGGTCTTTTTGGTGGGGGTACCGAACTTCCCGAAGTGCCCGGTATCGATATTGAGGTCGTACCGAACTTGCAGTGTGGGGTACCGGTACTGAAGTCGTACTGAACTTACCGAAGTATCGGATACCGGTATTGAGTGCGTATCTTACCTTACCGGAGTGTTCGGTAGGGTATTGCGGCCGTACCGGACACCTCGGTAAGGCTCTGAAGGATTTTTTCCGACCAAATATCCCCGGTATGCTTTTGTACGTGCCTTGCTGACCACGCCCTTGGACCATTGGTTTCTCGCCTGGAGCGCGATACTTCACCCCCGTTTAATTGTAGTGCTGCAACCGCGGTCGAACAGACCGTCACTACAGTAGTATAAAAAGACGCGTGACGCACAAGGTCTGCACCATTTTCCGCCGACGCTGATGTGTTCGACGGCGGTATCGTCTTCCGTTAAAAAATGACTCGGCGATGCACGAGGTGGTCCCAAAGCATGTATCAGGTTCGTGTGACTCGTGAAACTCATCCACGAAGGCGTGAACCCAGATACCAACGAGACCTTCCCCCCAGCTTGTGGTGAATGCACCAATTCGGACTGATGGGAGGTCATACCGGTAGGAGTCTTATCTTGTGTCAAAGTTGAGATTTGCGGTAATGCCGCGTGTTTTCTCCAGAAAAACGGAACGAGGCGCCCACCACCCCGGTCGCCTGAAGCGAGGCAAGAAAGCTACTACCGCCACCTCACTGGTTGCGACAGATGGCACCGGCCAGGAAGAAGGGGGCTGGGCCACCGCCTTGAAGGCCACAAAGGAGCGGACCTACAATGGACCGTGGGTGAGATCCGCTCGCATCTCTGTGTTTAAGGGAGCTTACACCGTAGTGGCGAGGGGGGTATCAGCCTGGTTTGCTGGCTGATCGGGCTCTAGAGTGCAATGGGGACCCGGTGCAACTACTTAGTATAAGCGTGACGCTGGGCATGGCCTTCGTCAGGACTCTTGCTACATGACGCAGTTGGTGGGCTACCGCATACCCTATCTCAAGCCTAAACGGGCGATAGTCGATCTCCTTGGCAAATTCTGAACCTTCCTGCATCTGCGCGAATCGTTCGCTGCAGGTTCCTGTGCTGATTGACACAAATGTTTCTTGTCCAGAAGGGATCAACGAAGTGTTGGCCGAGGACGACGTTTCTTGGCAGATTGCAAAGGTGAGCATCACGCTCGTTGATGAAAAGGAAAAAACAGCGGCAAACCCAAAGGGAGGGCGTAGTGCTGTTTTCTCACAAAATCTCACGTGAGGCCCTAATCTCTTGAGAAACAGATTGACGCTTGCTTTCAATGAGACCATTGTCCGCCTTTGGCGAAAACGCCTCTTCCTGGTAGGGTGTGTACGGGATGTTATGCATGTGTTTGGTTTCCTTTTTGCTTTCGTTCGTCGGTTTTCTTGTGTCTGTTGTCGCTCGGATCATTGACTGCGAGAGCGAGATACCTGAAAAAACGACCCCGCGAACCCGACGCACACATGAACACGAACGAGCTTGCACACCTGCGACTGAGGCGACGAGGGCGCATTGAAGAGGTGTAGATGACGACCAGCCTCAATTAAATGGGCGGAGGGCAATCAGCGGTGAACGCGGCCAACTACTGCCTCGTATTCACACCCTCATCACGACTACCCTATTAATAGCACGTTCCCGGAGCACTCACGAACCGGAGGAGGTCGCACCCTAACTTGCACAGGTAGATGTGACTCAAAGAGCCGTGCTGCGGACGGGGGCTAGTAGCACTTGTTTCCCTCACGAGGCAGCATGCTAGCCTGACGGGGCTCCTATAGGGCCCCGAAGGACTATCCAATAAGGCATGCCTAGTCGGTCGAACACGGTCAGTGGTTTTCTTATATTTTTCGTGATTTACCGGTCACGCCGGTAGCCTAGTAGTTATCTTCGAATGCTACTACAGTAGCATTGGTAACCCGAGTTCGAATCCCAATTGGTGGCGACTTTGTTACTTTATTAGCAAACCTAAAGAGGAATCAAATGCTGAGAGTGCCTTCGTAGCGTGAGTAAGCACTTTTCGATGCGAGTCGACGAGGGAAGAAAGGTCTGTATGAATTATTCTCGTGATAGAAATGTCTTCCAAGGCAAGAACCGTAGTGGGGTGGGGAGACAAGAACTTGCTATATGACCCCCGGATCTGAGCTACTGCTATATCGGAGGACCATAGTAAATAGGACGTATGTTACATACAAAAACTAAATATTCATCTATTTTTACTGACAATATTTGGTCCTATTTACTATGGTCTCCCGTATTAGGACGGAGAGACAAAAGGGGGGCGAAGACAATGAATGGGGTGGGAAAAAAACAACTAGACCACGAGATTGTTAATCGGGTTAGGTTTTCGTTTAGTCTAAACAATTAGGTTTCGGGTCACTTATTAATAGTATAAAGCTCCTCAAGTGAGGACCCTCAGAAGGAAAAAGTAGATGCAACCCTACCGTAGTGCACGTTCCACAGAAAGGACTTGCTAAAGGACAGCGCCCCATATTCGGCAGCGCCAGGTGATAACGGGGGTGAACTATACTAAACTTGCGCCGCGGGTGGTTGCGATTACCCCGACTTGTGCTTGAAAAAACAACATCCTCAGGGAGATCGAATTCGCATCGGGAGCTGCACGGGCCACGAGTGGAAAGTGGAGGGTGTTATCATCGTGCCCAACGGGAAGGGAAAGTGTCGGGTGGTCCTTTCGGAGCCCTACAGACACGCGAAGGCAAGTTTAGGGGAGCCCCGAGAGCTGAATACGCCCAACGCTTTATCTCCGCTAGCTGCGCACGGACAAGCCTGCCTTTTCCACGGCCCTCGCCTGGTAGACCCGTGCGTTGCATACCCAAAATGAGAGTTTTGCAGGTTATCCATGTGTATTTGTACGCGCATTTCGTCAGCAGTCGCTTATCGGAGCGTGTCTTTGTAGGGCCCATTTCTCCGTGCTTACGGCACCGTGAAGGGTATTCATTAATTTTGAAGCGGACGGTGTGCCATAGTCGGTCGGAGTAGTACCTCAATTTTCTCTTGACTTTCTGAGGCTACACCTCACTTGAGAAACCGACAACCAATACGCCATCGCACGGCCTAGGCATTAGGAACCTGTCGAATGACCTCGAACATTACGCATTGGGTCGAGCGGTATTGGGTTCGTAGCCCCGTAGATGAGGAGTTCGGTCAGTGATACCAGATACATGTGGCATATGTTCGGCCAGTGACAGGTACATGTGGCATATACATTGACCGTGTGCAGTCTAGCTAGATGGCGCCAGACGGGAAATTTGCGCGAGCGTAGTACTTTTCGCTGATCAAGATCGATTACAGCTCTTCGGCTCCCGATGTTAGTCGTGAGGCGCATGTGTCGATAGAGCCGTTTTATACCCTTCACGCCGGCTACGTTCTCACAAACTGCTGCACAATTTCACTTTTTTGTTCGACATCAAAACGTTAACACCCACACTATCGTTATCGCTGTCTCCCGAACGCCTTCTCATGCATGTCACTCGCAACCCACTAGGCTATAGGCCCAACGACACGCTCTCGCTTCCAGCGGGCCCTCAGTTCCCAACAGCCGTACCAAGGACCCCACAGCCCAGGACCGGGGTCGAGCTTGCCACAGACGGCAGGCTCAGTGGCGAGAGGAGAGGGAGACGGGAGCGGGCGGGCAAGTAGCCGCGGAATCACGGACGGCGCCGCGGGGGGCGAAGGAGGGCGCCTCGCGAAGGAAGGCGGGCGCAAGCTCATCGCGAAACAGGACAGGTGATGTTTTCCTTTCGGGTGTTGGGTGTGTTTTCTAGAGTGTCCTCACCTCGATAATTGTGGGATCCCGCCACAGCGGCTGCAGCAGGTGGAGCTACAGCCGAGTGAATGCTCTACCAGACAATCTTTGGATCAGCCATGTATCATTGGAAACCTGCTGTTGCGTTGTTCGGTCCGGGGGTCGCAAGAAGATTCGATTCACGGATATCGATGGGTTTCATCGCATTTTGGGTGTTGAAAATGGTGGCGCGTCGACAAACTGACGGGCGGCAATACCTTCTGATAACATCGTGGGTGGGTACGTATGCATCCTGGTATGGTGTCTTTCGATACAAAATTCCTAAGACAATTATATTACGATGCGCCTTTGGGCTCGTTTGGCATGCGAGTGAATGTGCGATGGAATGCGGTTACTTGCTGCCTACCGGGCACGTTTTATTGGTCGCTGGGAGACTGCATATCGCCCAACTAACTACACAAAGAAGCTTGGAGATAAGGTGCGCGAAAGGCGGCTGGATGCCGCTTTATAGGGGAGAGGTCCGACCGTATTGTGCCTCGTGGACCTGAATCTTGGTGATGGCTCCGCAGAGCGATGGGTGCGACCTCCTGAACGGACTGTTTGAGGCGCGCTGTGCACGATAGGGGTACAGTGGGTACCCCCGAGTGAAGAGCACTCAAGATCAGAGTATTCTGGCTATTAAGGGCAGTCCAAACGGCTCGTCCCACCCATACTGAAATCTATATGTTGCCCTCTATAAACAGACGATTAGTGTGTACGTAAGAACGAGTGCTTTCGCTAACGTGGCGGGGTGCTCCTAACTCGGGCTATCCACCACTGTATAATATTTTCCGTCACAATCGTATTATTTGGCTGGAGGGACTCCTTGACTGAGGGACACTCTGACCGAGAATTTAATCAACGTTTGGAATCTAATATGAACATCAAAAGAGCTTAAATTACCGGCCAGGGCGGTGCCCAATAAGGCATGCCTTATCGTTGGTATAATACAATTAGTTCGTGTTTCATAATTTTGTTTGTGATGTAGCCTATAGTAGACCACGGGATTGGCCGTCGGGCTATCTTTTAATTTTTATCTGAAATTCAAGGTTTTAGGGCGAGACGTTTACAGCTTCTCGAGTTAAATAGGAGCCTCTTGAACAAATGGGCGCAGTGAGATGTGCTGCCGTATTATCACACATCGTTGTTTCTTGCACATCATTGCCTGTGCCGCTTTTACTCCAGGGGGGAGTCGACCAATACTCCCCACAGCTACCACCGGCAGTGGTTGGCAGAATCAATCCTCGTATTTTCGCCACAACTTGCGCTTGACGTAGCTCGAGAAGGGCTAAATACGCACGCAAACGTAACGCCAGCACATTGTTTTAGGAAATATTACTCCCGAATTTGCCAACGCCGCATGGGGGGTGGAGATGGACCCGTGCTATGGGAGGTGTTGTGGAGTTCCAACTTCTCGGCCCAAGCATGTCACTGGGACAGAGCTCCTTAACCGGGGAGGGGGGGTGTTTTCGATATCGTGCATGGCCGTAGTCGTAGTCGTATGACCATACATACGCCCTCGCATCCCCACAGTGCCGGGACGGGTGGGTGGGGGCTACACCTAAACTCGGTAGATTGGATATATATATATATATATAATTTCAACGTTTCCCGTTAGATACCTAACCTATGAGATTGGGTGTCGGGATTAGCTTATACCTGGTACCATAATAGTTATGCGTTGAGCGCTCGATTTTTTTTTTCCAGAAAGGGGATGGTTGTGCCAACAGTGAACGAGGGCTTTTCGGAAATATCTGTTCGAGAGAGAGAGAACCTTCCGAAATGGAGTGTTCGACTCTACGTACCACCCGCCCTTGCACAGTTCTCGAGAGAAAACGAGCGCTGACACGAGAGAGATCACCCCCCCGTGCGAACTCAACGCTATTTACGTACGGTTCTTTAGTTTGTATTTATCAAAATTGATTACGTCACGCAACAAATGAGTACCCCCCACCCCCCCCCCCGCGCGGAACTGTTGGTCGGAGCAGTAGGAGAGGCCCACCGCAATCCCTCCGCCTGTATACGAGTTGTATGCTGTCAGGAGTCTGTGTCCACCCGCCCCGCCTTCTCTGACCTGGCCTTTTGAGATGTCGTTCCCGCGGTGGATCCCCACCGAAGAGTCGTACATCATGTCGTTCTCGTGGGGAGGAACCACTTCTCTTTCCTTTTCTATCCCGAGGGCTGACCTTTTATTTTTTGTGACACGACCGAGTTAAAGCCGCAAACCCCTTCCCGGGGATGTCAAAAAGACAAAACGGTCTTACGCCGCGCTGCTTTCGGGGCGCGTACATTGCGACTTATCGTTTGTGATTCTCCTCTCGATGATGATATCATAAGAGCTCTCCACTATGCCCAACAAAAACGGCGTCGGGCAAACTTATGGGGTAAGCCTGGATATACCACCCCATGGGCTAACTATATTGTTTTTGGAGGGGGGGAGCATCTTTGCAATTAAAAGCCCACGATAGACTTCAACAACCGTGTATCTCCCTCTTTTTACACACCGTATGTATATTCCTCTGATTGCTTTGTTCCCCCCGCGTAATGGTGTATCCAACGAAACAGCGTTTTTTCGCAAAGCTACACGTCGAAGTCCCAAAGATGTTGACTCGCTGTTCGGGAAAAGCTTACCGTAGTTTGGTTCAGCTCGAAGAAGAACCCGGTTTGTCGACTCTACCATGGCAGACAATTTTCCGACGCGTTGTTACTTCCCCCGCTGTGTCAGGAGCGGGCTTCGCACGGCGCCCAGCCAAGGCAGCCGAGGCGCCACAGGTGGCGGCGGCGGCGGCGGCGGCGGTGGCGGCATCGCCACCGCCACCGCCTCCCACGCTCGTCACCTTTCTTCCTCCTCGGCACCCCTTCTCCCCAGCATCCAGCAGCGCGCCAACAACAACAGCAACGTGCCCGGGTCCCCGCAAACCGAAGCTGCCGCAGCAGCTTCTTCTTCTTCTTCTCCATCAGTGAGCTGGTCCGCGAGACCCAACGCCGCGGCAGGAGCTCCGTCCAAAGCTCGCCCCGCGACACCATTGCTACTGGCAACCGACAGCGGCAGCGGCAGCGGCAGCGGCAGCGGCAGCGGTAGGCCGCCCACAACGATGGCGGCAGTCGCGACCTCAGCATCCTCGGCAGCGAAGCGGAAACCCACCAGCGATGGGAAATTCCGGCGAGGGGGAGCGGGGTCGGCACTGGGCGGCATCGGAAAGTCCGGGAAGGGTTTCCATGGGAAGCACGGGGCGAAAAAGAAGGTGGAAGTGGAAGAAACCCCCGAGCAACACGCAGCCAAAAATTTAGAAATCTTCGAGAGTAACCTCGCCGGCTTGGGTCTCCCGGGAGATGTGGCAGGAAAGGACTCGGGTGGCGGAAGGTGCGAGGAATAGGGGCTGATTTTGTACGTGCTCTTTGTGTAGTTAGCAGAGAGGTGCATGACGACACGGAGCAGGAGTTTGACCCTTCCAGTACTGCACGTCCCGTTGTGGGGACAAACCGCTCAGATTCCGAGTAATTTGTGCTCAAAACGGGACTGAAGTACTGAAAGGGTGAAGGGAAACTGTGTCTTGTGACGGACACATGAATTGTTTGAGCGCCAATGCCGGATGATGAGACGCAGATGCTCACGACTACGAACGTACGAGGAATACATAGCGCTGCTTTTAAAATGTACAGCAGGAGCTCCGTATTGTTTTGTGTGGTTGACTTGGGTGTATACGTGACGGCACAGGACACCCGTGAAAAATACACTCATGACGGACGTAGAAAATGTTCGTACGACGTTACGGGTTGCCCAATATAACCGTTAAAAAAGATAAAATCGCGTAAGTTCACCACGCTTCCACGTGTAAAGTTATGTGGGAGTGTGCCAACATACGCTGTTGTAGCTCTGTGTTCCGACCAGCGCTGCTGTACGTAGTGACAAAGCCACACCCACCGTTACCGCTCCAAAGGGCGATTTTTCGCGTAGATATTTCCGAACTGCAATATCCGTTATAGAGAAACCCACATGTGGGCCAGCCGCAAATGACCAATACTGAAAACCGTTCCTGTCACAGGCAACGTATGATGGAAGCGCCTAAAACCCACCGCTCTACCCGAACTTCCCCCAAACAATACGGATTTCACCAGGAGGCGATCTCTCCTAGGGGGATACAAAGCCCATGCAGAGGCGGTGCAAGCATCTCGTAAGAAACCCACCGAGCGGCGGGACCGAGCCGGGAAACCTCTTGGCCGTACATCGCGCGACGCCTCCAAGCCCGAGGCTAGTTTCTCCCTCGGCGACAAGAGCACCCCCGGCGAAAGCAACAGAAAGTACTATTCCCACCCACGGCGCTCTTCGGAAATGGCGATTGAGTCCGAGAGGATGCCGGGAGCGGAACGCCCTGAAGGAAGAGGGAAGGGGAACCGTGGACTAAGGGGCGGGAATGGCGGCGGTGGGGGGCTCACGAAGTGTCAGAGGGTGTGGAAGATGGTGCCCCAATCGAGAGACACCCGCCCTACTTGGCTGCGACAGTATGAGGTGCGGTTGCGGACTTACGTGTCCATCTTACCTTAACCGTAGACGCTATGTAGGCCTACCACAGCCATGCAGGAAAATACTGGGTACGTTGCGTAGGCCTAGGACATTTGTGCAGGTAAGGAATTTGTCTCGGCTGATGATCGGTTTCCCGAACCTGCGAGTGACAGGCATGCCCGTTATTTTCGACCACGACGTTAACGCGACAAAACCTTAAGAAGTACCCTTTGGCGGCGACGACGACTGCCCACGCTGTTTGGGTTTGTCGCGGACGCCACTCCTTCCTTCCTTCCTTCCTTCCTTCCTCGTCGCTGGCGCCCGGTACGGTCATGCACGAGAATGAGTACACCCCCCCCCACCCCCCCCTAGTATTTTTCATAGGTTGGGTTGGCGTCGGTTGGCAACGACGCTGTAAAACATGCCGCTCACTACGTGCGCTAGACAAAGTGGGTACCGTTTTTTTTTTTTGGCGGTCGCCCACAGCTGGTTGTCGAGTTAGATCATTTGTGCGAGGTAAATAACCTTTACTCCGCACAATTGGGAATGATCGTATCACGTAGTGTTCAAGGTAAGGCACCCAAGAGGCAGTTACATAGTACTCCCATTGCTGTCTCTGGAAATGCCTACACCGGAAATTAAATCAACTCATTGAAGCTGTCGTCCATATGTAAGTCCGCCTCAAAAGCGGTTCTTAGTAGGATGCAGCTCACCCTTCATGCGACTCGCCAGACACCTCACGGCGCTTCGCGCTTGGTGCAAGCAATGTCTTCCTGGTCGGTGAAAACCCGACATGCTCCGTCCCGGCATTGTACGGATGCGAGGGTCTATGGTCATACGACTACGGCCATGCATGAGATCGAGTACATCTCTCCTATCGAGTACACCCCCCCCCCCCCCCCCCCCACCCCGCCTCTCCTTTCTGGCGCTTCCATCTGTGCTACCAACCTTCTCCGAGCTAGGAGGGGTCTATCGAGTACGGGAGTCACTACCAAGGCCGCTTAGGGCGCAGCAAGAAGGAAGTCCACTTTCGGGTCCCACTGTCTTGGGCGTTGCTGGAGCTTATCGTGAAGGATCGACCTCACACTCGGCGGTTCGCCGACATCCGCCCAAAGCAGAGGTATCAACCAATGCCAATGTTGTATGCCATGGCAGCAACGAGATAAATCGATACGCTGCACAGGAGTTGATAGGTGGGAGTGTGGTTCGTGCTTTCGTCTGGCGTTTCCTTCATAAACAATACTGCGGTTATTGTATTGTTGTTGTTGCTGTTGTTGTTGTTGGTTCCATTGGTTTTCTTCTTTCTGGAAATGACAATGTGTTTTGATTGGTCAACGTTGAAACTCCTCATCAATGCTGCACATTTGTCGGGTGGTAGAAACGCAAAGACATGACCTGCTGAGAGTATTTGAGAGTGAGTGTAAGCTTTAAATATTTCCACACCCGCCATAGAATGTGACCAAACAACGTAATTTGCGGAAATGTCTCAAGATCGAAGAGGGTCGTCATGCTCTTGACTTCGACCTTTGAAAGAGAAACGTTTTGCGGTAATCTATACACCTATGCGGTACGTGGTCGCCCGTCCGTACTTTTTCCCATGCAAGTCGACAGCTCGGCTTGCACCCCGTCTCCCACCCAACCTACACAATTTGTTTTCCACTTCCGCGCCCCGCCACCTTAATTGACGAGTCCCGCGCGAACTGAATTTATCCCGGCCAGAAGTACACGTTCCCAGATCCTTCCCTTTCCACAAAACCCATACGTAGCCCAACTTATCCCCTTTCAATCTAGAACACAGTTTGGGGAGGAAGTGCTTGGAACTCGTTTAGGTATTATGGTTCGCAGTCGCAAGACGTGTAAGTCCCCTATCTTAGTGGCGTCACCAGAAACAAAACCAACGAAATTGACGATATCATCCATAGTCAGGAAAACCCGCTTAACAAGCGGCTCTTAGTAGGATGAAGCTCACCCTTCACGCGACTCGCCCAACCCCCCATGACACTTCGCGCTTGGTGCAGGCAATGTCTGCCTGGTCGGTGAAAACCCGAAGACGTGCTCCTTCCTAGGATTATAGGGATGCCGGGGTCGATTGTCACACGACTCCGGCCATGTACTCGTATGGCATGGGTACACACCACCCCCCCCCCTACCTTGGGAGATAGATGGTGGGCACAAAAATCGAAACCAGGAAGGGGATAAGATGAGCAAAACGTTTTCTATGAAGTACGTGGAAAACACGTATTGAGCGCCCAAATGTTGGAGGTGTCTCTATATTTTGAGTAAGAGCAGTGCTCCGCTTCGAACAAGGTGTGTGGTCTATGGTCATATGATTAAAGGCAAGCAACGAATAGGTACGCCCTCCCCCCCCCCCCGATTTCCCCACCCCTGCCTGGTCGGTGAAAACCCTGACGTGCTCTATCCCGGCGTTCTAGGGATGCAAGGGTTTATGGTCATACGACTACGGCCGTGCACGGGATGACGTGAATACCCCTCGCCCCCCCCCACCTACCCTCGTTTCCTCTCCTCGCCGAAGGTTCACCTTCTTTCGAAAGCTCGGACTGCATGATTTGCTAGCGATTGCTTTCGAAAAGACGTCGGCGGGCAGCGGTAGTGCCGCCGGTCCCGAGAAGGCGCCAGCAGGAGGCGTGGGCGGCGGTGGCGGCCACCACCAGGGGCCAGAACTTGACATCAAGAGCTGGCACAAATTCGTGGTGTGTGCTTGAACAATTGCCTGCACCGATGTACAGCGAGTTGACGGCTTTTGATTTCGAATAGCGTGCGGTCGTCGTTTCCGCCTGCTGAGGGCTTCGTAGAAGAATTTCGGCGGCGTTTTTTTTTTTTCCGTATTGCCGGATTATTCCTCCAATTTGCACGTCGGTCAGATCATCTACTGATCATGCGGATGATTTCCCCTTGATGGTCTAGATCTTCCAGGGCAGATGATCTGTATGATTTGTATGATCTGTATGATCTAGCTCATGTTTCTGGGTGGAAACTGTATAACCTGCACCACCCAGGACATGTTCACAGGGTTGGATCTGCACCATACGTATCACGCACAACATTGCACAACGGCACGTGGGAAACAAGATGATCTAGATTATATATCTGTAGATGATCTATCAGTCCGACCTGCGGACCACTATCATCCCAGGCCTTGGGGGTATACAAGGGTCGGCGTGTCCACGTTCGGACCTGAAAAGGGTTCAACAACATGCTAGCCTTTGTCGCCACATATCGTCCCTACACCCCCCATGATGTTTGACGATTCTCGTCAAAACCTGTACACATATCTGCGGGTAGGGTCGGTACGGCCTCTGCATTCTCAGCAGCGACACGTGATTGTCGTCGCTCGGACCATGTGTGAGTGAAGGGCTCGTTCTCTCGCCCATTCTTCTTGCGACTTGATGCATGCGCGAAAGGTCTCGTTGGGGTACATTTCGGATGTTTCGCAACCAGCTCGGCACCACGACATCGACCAGATGTACCGGCAAAGGACCAACCAGTACAAGGTAAGGTTTCAGAGAGGACGAAACGTTTTTGTTTCTCGGTGGGAAATGTCTATCCGGGCCATGGATTCGGGAGATTGATCCACCGATTGATGGCACCTGCTATATGATCAGATGCGCGCAAATTGTGAGCTCTACAGGGCGTACTATCAAATAGGCGACGAGCGTTTCCTCGCTTTTACGGCCGATTAATCGAATCCGCTCATCTAATACGGAGTCTGGAACATGGCCTTCCTATAGGCATGCTGTAGAACGTTGACGAGCCCCCGTGTGACACAAAGGGCGCGCTGTACTTAGCTGCTTTGTTCAGCTCTCGCGTTTTAACTATGGGCCTGGGAGACGGTTTGTTTTCGCTGGCTAAGGCTTCACGCTCAGCGGCGACATCGTCGTCGTCGCCGTCGGTTCGTGATGTTTGCCTAAGGGGAACGTTTTCGTCCTGCCAACGCCGGTTTGATTGCGGCCTGTGCCATTGTCGTTCTGAACATTGGTGCTGCCGTCTACATTCACAGGTAGAGCTGAGCAGGATGGAGGCGCAAGCGGCGAAGGAACGCGAGCGGCTGCAGGCGGAGGAGAAAGCACACGCGCGGCGGATGGCAGCCGCAGGCGAGGCGGGAAAAGACGACCAGGCAAGAAATTTCCGCGACGTTGACCGCTATATCCTATATTTTCGGTCAGGTTCTTCGCAAGAACTTGAAGGCCCTCCAGTAAAGGAACCGGGCAGAAACACGCTTTTCACCTATATCGGACATCGTTATTCGAACCCTTCCACGAAAATAGTAATAGGTGCAAGTTACCGTCTTGATGCATGGCAGCAATAGATTCCCCATGAAAGTATTAATAAGTATGTACCGTCCTAATGCACTGACAACAGTATATGAAGGATGTGTACAGAACGGGGTTAGACTTCGTGCATATGTTTCCATTCTTTGTTTACCTTGTTTTTAGGTGTTTTGGGGGTGTCTATGAGCGGTCAGCGTTGAATCGCATCGACCATTGCTGGACATTGTCGAATGTCAAGTATGGTTTTAAACAAATAACGACCTATCCTTCACCAGGCAACGATATATAGCCGTAGACATCTCCGGAATGACTGCTGTGACCCATTGCACAAATGACCGTGGAAGAGCGCCAGGTCCAGCACGGCCTCCTCTACATTACGAGGGCACGCATGATAGACCAAGTCGATACTTCCGCAGCGAATATACGGCTTGAACAACACAACTGACCGAATATGTCAGGAGACGGCAACTTCAGGCGTCGTCAGACTAAAAATTGCCTTTAGGAACTCCCACGCTATGACTGGCATATTAAGTCTGCAGTACGATAGAGGTACGAGTAGCGCCTAATTTTTCTGAGCCCCCTCACTTGTGAGTCAACTACAACTAACTGACGACGGGGGAAAAAATGGTAAGCTGTTGATCTGGTAAGCATTCCCTCCCACGGCCAACGTACCTCGTACCAGATTGGTGCCAGTAACGCTTTTTTCGGGTGCAAATACGAATGAATACCGGTAGTGCTGTATTTAGCCCGTGAGGGCAGGAGCTCGTCAGTCAGGAACTATCTCTGGCCAAAACGTGCGGCGAGTACATACCCCTATCGCAGCACGAGTCTCTATCCTGGAACGTAAGTACCGTGGGTATAGTAATATTAAATAGAAGTGTTCCTTGTTGTTAGGGTTTCCTCGTATTTTCGGCATGTACAGGTAGAGTTGCATTTGCAGAAAAAAACGAGACAGGAAGAAATATCCAGCGGCCTTTAATCGTTCACTCTCCCTCCTCCGTGCGGGTTCTTCTTCCTCAAACCCCCTTTTCAGCCCAAGTAGTTTTGTGTTCTGCGTTTCGCCATCAGCAGAACGTGCAGACACCAGGAAGGCCGGAATCCCGAGGTACCCGGCCGGGCAGCTCCCGTGCCGCCTCCTCTGGGAAACGACCGGTACCTACCACGGCAAATACGGGGGGAGGCAACGGTTCTCGCCCTGTGAGCAAGGGACGCCGAGAGGGGAGGGCCGCCGAGCAGCAGAGGGGCAAGACGGCGGGTAGCGGCACCTCAGGTGAAATGGTGGTTGCGTAGGTTTCAAGACCTTGGGACAGATCAAGACCTACGTACAGTAGATATGATCTAGGTCCTAACCTGCCGTATTTGAGGGTGACGTGCAGGATTTGTGTGAGTTAGTGTCCCGCCCAGGAAATAAGTCCCAGATCATGCGATACTGTGTCGCTTCCACCGGGGGCAACACGAACTAGATCACAGAGATCAGGAAGCTGTCTTCCCGGGAAGATCTAGATCGTTGTCGAGTGAAACTTATCTATATGAACCTGTCCGACGCGCGAAAGGTTTGTTCAGTAGGGTATATACTCTGGATGTACCCAGGTACCTACCCGAGTATGACGAGCATCAACAGGATTTGGTACCGAGTGTGACCATGACGATCAGGCTTGGTACACGAATACGGCCAGAACAACGTCGTTTGGCCAGTATCAACCATGTGTGGTGCCCGGGTATGGCCACAACGATCCTATTTGGTGTCCAAGTACCCGAGTATGACTACAGTACTCCAACCCGATTTGGCCAGTAACAACCATGTATGTGTGGTACCCGGGTATGACCATAGCCATCAGGTCTGGTACCCGAGTATGACCGAAACAACCAGGTTTAGTCAATAGCAACCAGGTTTTGTACCCGAGTATGACCAGCACAACCAGATTTTGTTACCCGGGTAGCCCGAAGTATATGCGTACCCTGCTTTGCACTGAAAAAGACACATCGTTGACTCTGATGTAAACAAACCCCTGTGGGACTTCGAGAGGGCGGAACGAGCCGAACGCAAACAATGATGACGGCTTCGGCCACGTGCAGCAGCCTATGATAGGCTGCCTGCTCGGGTGGGCGGGCGGTGTGCCCAAGCGGCAACGTAAGGAGCTTTACGACACGTGCGCAGGCAGCGAAATGGTGATTCATGCTCGCATTGCTGCTATACTCTGTTGGTAGACGCTTGGTAATTCAAGCCTGGTATCGTTCTCGTCGTTTTGCTTCAATCGCTACATATATGCATGGTTCCCAATGGAACACTACCTGTTAATAGTTTCTAGCTCCAATGCAGTATTCGAAATGAAACGTCCGCCGCATGTGTGAAACGTCCGTTCCGCGCTCCATCTAGTTTTGTTGTGGTCGATTTATTTGCCGCTTCCGACGTTTCGGGGTGACTTATTTCCCTGTACGTGATAGGTGCAGAGGCGTTCCATCTTGTCCCAGAGTCGCCCACTATATATCGGTTGCGCAGGAAATATTGTGTTTTCTACAGTGGGTGTTGGTGTCACGAACGGGTATGAAGACACTGGAATGGAGGATCGCAGAGGTGGCGGAAGCCCCCCGCCCCAGCCTGGTCGGTGAAAACCCGACTTGCTCCGTCCCGGCATTGTAGGGATGCGAGGGTCTATGGTCATACGCCTACGGCCATGCATGATATTGAGTACACCCCCTCACCCCCCCCCGCTGCACAATGTAGGCGCAAGCAATGCCTTGTGGAGACAATAAACAATGCAGCATCCCACCAGGGGTACATATTTAAGAGGCTGCCTACACCTTGTGGGGTTTGCTACATTGCTCACTGTCTCCACAAGGATTGTTTTACGGCCACATTGCGCAGGGACGGGGGGGCGGGGGGGGTCCAGGTCACCTCTGTATGGTTGCTTGAGGCCCGCGGTTGCTTGAGGCCCGCGTCTAGCGTCGTAGGGCAAAAGCGTTCACTTTGTCAGACACTAACTACTAAGGGTCGTTTTTAACGACAGGTATTTTGTAAAAGAACTTGCCAAAGTAGCAAGCTTTTAAAAAATTGGATTTGCCAATTTAGCACGTTTTTTACCAAGATTTTTTTATGGATATCCCCCAAGCCCTTCGTTGGCAAGTTTTTGGAAATTTGGACTTGCCATTTCATTTGGCAAGTTTTTAGGAAGACTTGAAAACCCAAACTTCCAAAAACTTGCTATTTTGGCAAGTTCACAGTGTCCTTAAAAACGGCCCTAATGCTAATAGGTCAACTCTTAATGTACACGCGGTGCTGTGCTATAATAAGTGCTTCGACCATGGCGAGCGGTAGTTGGGCAGACCCCATACTCTTTGAACATTGACCACACGCAATAGCCCGGGATGCTAGTGTAGCGAATATCACATACCGTAGTCGCACCGTCTTTCCCCTGAAGGTGCACGAGACAGGGCGAAGGCGGGCGCTCAGAGAAGGAAAACGGACACAACCGCGGATCCGGAGGGCCCCGGACCTGGTGCGGGGCTGCCAGGCGCTGGAGGCGCGACGGATTCGGTGAGAGGCCACCAGCAGGTGGTGATGAAGCACGTCTTGGATCAAGACCTTCGTATGGACCTCGCAGGTGAGGCGGAAACCTCAGCCACCTTCGACCGTCCTCGAGGAACCGCTTGCTCGCCACGAAATTTATTTGCCGCTCCATAAACTGAGCCCGCCTCGACGCGGGATGGGGCAGACTAACT
This sequence comes from Nereocystis luetkeana, assembly GCA_031213475.1. NCBI lineage: Eukaryota > Phaeophyceae > Laminariales > Laminariaceae > Nereocystis > Nereocystis luetkeana. The sequence goes on along the minus strand of JARUPZ010000013.1, from coordinate 2,221,473 downwards.
GCCGTACTTCGTATGTGTCCATGGTGCTGTATCAATATGATATTACGAGATAACCGTACACATCATTCCTGGAGCACATCGTACACCCCTAACGAAAGCAATGAGCTCACCGTACGTACTAACCAGATATTTACGTACAGAGCACGCCACTCACTGTAGTTGCAACCGAACCCGACGGCGTACGAAGAGAAAAACCAAACAGCAGTCAGTGGATGGCCTCTGATTGGCTCAAAATCAGGCTAGGCCAATTGGCACGGGCCGATAGCATGGCAGGCTTGCATTCTCCAACTTTGAAGCATCGTCGAGTACCTAGTGTATATGACCAGAAAGCCCCGTAGATAAGATAGACAAATTCAGGTACACCTGGCCGGTTTCAACCCAAAAACAGGCAACAGCACGATACGATGCTGGCCAATAACAGGGCTCCTGACGTGTCTTTTTCGCATAGTTTTCGAATTTACCTGCTTTTGGTCCAAAATGGACAAGGGATGCCTGTTTTCGGCTAAACCCCAAAATAAAGTGTAAGTGCATAACATATGACCACATACCTGGTACAAGACAATCCCATAGCATAAACTATGCTGAACCTTGGTCCCCTAGCCCAAATTAATGATAAAGCGGTCCCTTATTTCAACGACCCCTGGGTCAAAATTCCACAAAACCGCCCCCCTAGCGCACCGGTCGTTTTAGTGCGGTACAACCCACGCTTGGAACGCCAGGTTATCGATGGCCGCGAGCCAAGAGTTGGCCATCTCAATATCACCACAACCCGTTCGACACAGCCCGTGGTATGTAGTTCGGTTGTGTGCTGGTTAAGGTTGCAAATATGCCAACCAGCTCGGCTGGACCTGACGGCTACCACTCTGTCCCGAAACATACGTATATTTTTATGTATCATTTAATATAAAATCTAACCTTGTATTGCAGGACATATTGATACGATTGAGTTGGGTGGCGAACTTTGTTTTTAATCATCACTTTTGCCTACCCACACCACTAAAATCGTCGGAGGTACGAACGCGCAAGCCAGAGATAGATACCAGTTACGAAACGCGCAGAGTCCTGCAAACTGCCGCTATGATGATGTACAGCAGTGGTCGGCGAACTTAGAGTCCGCAAGCTCGCAGGCCTACCCGTCGCGTCACATTTTTCCCAACGCCAACAGGCTTCAAAGATGCCTTGAGGGCGTTGACATGTCTTAAGCACCCGGAAGCAGAACACAACAAGGACAACATCGACGAACCGCTGCGGGATCTGTTCTTCAACTACCTCTTGATCAGCCCAGACCTGGAAGGGGTTCGGGAGATGGCCTGGCTGCAGGCAAAGGTGAAGGGACGCCCTTTCACCCACTGAAAATAAACATGACGCCACAGATTTTTCCCAAACAAAGGGGAAAGCAGCTTCTATCTTCTGAATGTGCGCAAGCAGCAACTACGTACACGTTCCCTGCAACCGAAAGAAAGCAAGGGGCTGCAGGATTTTGTACGCTTGCCGACAATGCTCCGCGTCAAAGTACAGTAGTACCCTCCTCCCCCCTATTGATTGGATCGAAGCTAGAACATGCAGGAGAAGTATGTATGGGAAGGGAACGCGAAACCCGTAAAACAGTTAGAAACGGTACCGATGACAGCAGCTAGAAAAATCCCAAGATGCTCAAGTAAGTACGACAATTAATTCAGCACAGGTGTTAGGGGCAGAGCTGGGGAGGCACCCACTCAAGACGAATAGAGATATTAGAAAGTTGAAATGGCAATATAAAGTAACGAACATACATGCCAAAAAAGAAAGGTTGCCAGCCATAGTCGATAGAGCTGTGTGGGAGAAAGTAACAAAAGAGCGAGCTGGAATAAGGTGGGATAGCGTAGCTGAGAAAGTGTGAAAGCGTATAGGGGTAAACCAAGAAGACGCGATGTCCGCTGGGAAGTTCGGGAGGTACAAGGCAGAAGTAGAAGAAATGATAGAAAGAAGGGAAACGCTAGCACTAAGAAATAAGGTGGAATCGAAAAAAAAAACACTTGGAGATATACGGGGGACAGAGGGAAGGAATAATAATTAAAGCGTATTTGCACGGCCCAATGGACTTCGCGAAAACGCTGAAAGTGCGATGTCGTATAGGTGACTTGGACCTGCCAGAAAGAAGAAAGAGGTATACCAGTAGCCGGGAGGAGGAAGCAATAGATGCACAGATGTGCCCGTGTGGCAAAGCAATACAGCATCGAACTCACATAGCAGGATAATGTGAAATGTACAACGGGATGTGTTAGAAGAGGAGATGAGGGAAATAGACGAATGTTACATGGAGGAGTTTGATACACTAGATAGCAGCGAGAAAACGATCGCTATCTTAGGAGACAGATGGTGGCCACAGGCGGCCAAACAGGAAGGGGATAATATTAGCAAAACATTTATATGTAATACTCAAGTCTATGGAAACAACGTAAAGAGCGCCCAATTGTTGGAGGTGTCTCTATTAAGAGTAGGCACGTTGCTCCCGTCTCGAAAGGGATGCGTGGTCAATGATCAAATCACCAAGGCAAGCAACAAATGAGTACGCCCCCCCCCTATTTTATACTTGGCATATATATTGGTTATATATATAGGTTGGGCCGAGGGTCGGTTGGTGATGAAGCTGTAAAACACGCCTCTCACTAGGTGAGCTAGACAGCCAGGGTGTTGTTTTTCTTTGGCGGTCACCACGGCTGGCGGTCAAGTTAGATCATTTTTGTGCGGGGAGAACCTTCCCTCCGCACAAGGGGAATGATCGTATCACGTAGTGTGTACCTGGTATATGGTAAGGCACCCACGAGGCAGTTATATAGTAAAATCATTGCAGTCTCTGGAACTGGTCACACCAGAAATTAAATATGTTATTTGACGCTGGTATCCATATGCCAGAAAATCCGCCTCACAAACGGTTTTTAGTAGGATGCAGCTCACCCTTCATGCGACTCGCTGGACACCTCACGGCGGTTCGCCCTTGGTGTCAGCAATGTCTGCCTGGTCGGTGAAAACCCGACATGCTCCGTCCAGGCATTGTACGGATGGGAGGGTCTATGGTCATACGACTACGGCCATGCATGAGATCGAGCACATCTCTCCTATCGAGTACACACACCCTCCCCTTGCCCCTCCCCCCTGATGGTCACTCGATCGCGGCCATGCATGACAATAAGCACACACCCCTAATTACCTGGTGGGTGAATGCCTGACGTTCTCCGTCCCAGCATTGTGCCTGGTGGGTAAGAACCTGACGTTCTCCGTCCCAGCATTGTAGGGATGCGAGGTTTATGGTCATACGGCCACGGCCATACAGTTGAGTACAACCCCACCCTCCCCCGCCCATCTAGTTTTTCGGGGGTTTTTCCCCTGTACGCCGTTCTCCAGGGATCCGCTATACGGGCAGAGGCCCCCCTCCAGTGCGCGGCGGTGAGAATTCAGGCCACTCGGAGAGGGAAACGCCGGCTGCGAATTTACTGCAGGCAACGCGCGGCCTGTCTTGTCATACACGTAAGAGAGTGAGCACGGATTTTGTCGGAAAATGTGTTTTCTCTCCCTCTCCCGCATACTTTGCAACGCCTCGTGTGCGTACACCCGCTAGAGGTTACGTAGTATTACGAGGAAGAGTCACGCGTTTAGTGTAGAACCAGATGTTGCCTTTTTTTTGCAATTTATCAGGTACCGGCCTACATAGTCAAGGTGTTTAGTAGAATTTTAGAGAAAGCCGCGTGTTAGCTAGGAATACCACGATTCAGTATTAGATGATTTCAACGTGCTACCCACCTAACAAAATACATAACCGAGTGACTATGGAGGACAGAGGAGTTAGCACCCCAAAATCGAACAGAATATATATTGCGGGTTCGACTCTTCGCGACCCCTCACAGCCGATACCTGTTTTAGTGTGATCGTGATATCGCTGTGAAAAACATGCAATATATATATCAGGTAATTCTGCACGCGAGCCTTGGTAGGAAAAATGGAGCATTCTGCTCGTAGGCCCCGCAGTAGGGACACGTATTGCGTTTGCTGTTTGGTGATACATCAGGTATTCTTTCTCTCGAAAAAGTTAGGTAGATCGGTAGGGTAGGTAGGTAGGTAGGTAGGTAGGGTAGGTGGGTGGGTAGGTGGGTAGGTAGGTAGGTAGGTAGGTAGGTAGGTAGTAGGTAGGTAGGATTGGTGGGTAGGTAGGTAGGATTGGTGGGTAGGTAGGTAGATAGGTAGGATTGGTGGGTAGGTAGGTAGGTAGGTAGGCAGATAGGTAGGTAGGTAGGTAGGATTGGTGGGTAGGTAGGTAGGTAGGTAGATAGGTAGATAGATAGGTAGGTAGTAAGGTAGGTAGGTAGGTAGGTAGGTAGGTAGGTATGTAGGTAGGTATGTAGGTAGGTATGTAGGTAGGTAGCGTAGGTAGGTAGGTAGGTAGGTAGGTAGGAAGATAGGTAAAGTAGGTAGGTAGTAGGTAGGTAGGTGGGTGGGTGGTTGGGTCGGTAGGTAGGCAGATAGGCAGGTAGGCAGGTAGGCAGGTAGGTAGGTGGGTGGGTGGGTGGGTGGGTGGGTGGGTGGGTGTGGCCTCTCAGTCGGAGGTCTTCAATTTTGTCGCTGTTGCCAACGCTCCCTATCCACTACTCCAGTTCTTCAACACAAGGCGCAAGGACGCACACATGAAAAATAACTAGACAGCGACGTCTGATGCGGATGATTGTGCAAACAGCGTAAGATCGGATGGCGGCGCAAAAATGCACCAATACCTCGCATGAACTTGTTCGGAGCATACACGGAATTGTGGAAAGTTTTGTGTTCGTAGTTTCTGCGTCCCATTCACCGCTTTCGCCGTTTTTTCTCCTTCTCCTTAGTCGAAAATAAATTCGGGGTCACAGAGCAGGCGCTTCTCTCTCCCCCCCCATACCACTATGGTACATACATGTCTTGCATTATCTGTCTTGAGAAGACTTCAGCCCTTCCTCCCCTTTGTCGACGCGCGTCGGATATTACGATGGTGCTGCTGAGCACTCTTTAGAAACGCTCGGCGAGACCTCACAGGTCCGTGGTGTTCCTTTACATGGACCAAGCTAGAGATTTAAACGAACACCCTGGGTCACCCCGTGTTTTTGTTTTAACAAACTAGTGATAAAACCGGAGTTGGTGCTCGTGCTTGCTACAAGAGGTAAGGCCTGAAGATTTAATGAGGCTCTTCATGTCAGCAGCTCTACACCCCACCCGACAAACGATTTTTGATAAAGGTTCCGAGCTAAGCGCGATACACCATCAAAGGGCTTGCAAATAACATCATGCAAAAGGGATTGAAAATATCAATATGCAATACACATCGAGTGTAACATAAATATGCAATGGTTGGGTGGTAGGTCCTCGGTTGAGGAGCCCGTCTGTGAAAAACTAAATCGTCTCAAATGCGCAACCCCTCGAGGTAAGGCGGCTCATTAAGTCAGTTTCGCAGTAGGAAAAAAAGTTAGCCCTTGCCGCACAGGGGCAAGCATTTTTTTGTTGGGAAGCAAAACTCCACTTTTTCTTATGTATCCGTGTTCGATTGAAACATTTTTCAAGCCTGCTCAACGTTTTTCGAACAGACGTGGACACGAATGGTAGTCAAAAGGAGCCAGTATCGCGCGGAGCTACGGCGGCTGGAGGCCCTGCGGATCGCGGCGCTACGGAGGGCTGCGTCGACCGCCATACAGAAGTGGTTTCGTCGCACGTCCTGGTTGTGGAGGTGAGCCTCCCTCCTTCCGCGCAGGCGGTAGGCTCGACGACCGTCATTGCCTTCCAATTTCAAGCGTATTATGATAATAGTATATGTGTAAGGGCCCATTACTTCTACCGGTCCGAAACCCTTTGTTTCGAACGATCCCCGTGGCACAGTAGTAGCCTACCCGTTCTTCACCCCCCAGAACCATATCCTCCTAGGTAAGATCCAGCCCGAGGGGTAAGGCTTGATCGTATCATATAATGCTACGTAACCGTATTGTTTGCTCGACCGCGGAAGGGTCGGTGCCGATCAGGGACCCAGCCCCGTCGTTGTCAAAGCTCGCCCTATCGACGAGACCACCGGTCTTATCAGTATGTCGATCGACGAAACGGCAGGTCGATCAGTTGATGGATCGGCGGAATCACAGGTTTATCCGTACGTCGATCGACGAAGCCACATGTCCGTCAGTACGTCGATCGACGAAGCCACAGGTCTGTCAGGGCGTCGATCGACGGAACCCCCGGTTTATCAGTAGGTCAGTCGACGAAAGCACAGCCAGGTCCACCAGTAGATCGACGATACCACCGGTTTGTCCGTGAGGCGATGGACGAAACCACGGGGCGTATCAGGCATTATCAATGGGTTTCCGAAAGGCTGTCGTGGGCGGAAAGGCAACCCAGAAGCATATAAACTTCAGTCTCAACAGCACCGATTGACCGTAGTAGCCCAGCCTGTGCTCAAGCCTCAACCATTGTGCTTACACACGCCATCTGTATTGCTACTGTACACACGTCAGCCTAATCGCTCACACTTAAGTACAAGTAACCTCTCTTTCCCTTTTCCCAGTGCAGTACTATCCTCACTCTGAGTCCAAGTCGTTTCCGACAAAGGTGGGTGAAAAAGTCCCAACGAGGTTAACCGTTTAATGGCTCTCGAAAGTATCCTACTCTAATCTGAAGTAGGTTCTCCCCAAACGTTCAGTGTAGCTCCACCCGGGTCAACTTACTTGCATATGTTTATCCTCCGCCAGGTTCGTACAACTAATGATTATTACGGTACGGGGGGGCGCAGTAATCAGGACCTATCATACACTCTAAAACCTATATATTTCAGTAGTTTTACTGCTCATGTTTGGTCCTAATTAATGTGTTCTCCCGTAGAAACATCCTCGCCGCTAATGCCCAAATCACACTATCGCAAGCTCACCGCACTTCCACAAGTAAAAAACACGGCGTGCGTCAAATGTAGCCCGTTGCTCCCGTTGCAGCAGCAGACCCCGCTGCCACAGCTATACCTCGGGCGCATATGGGAGTATTGTAGGCGACCTGATCCCTAGAGGACCAGGCGGATGTGGATATATACGTTACCCGCTCTCACTCACCGGGCCCACTGTCGCGGGCGGTGTGTAGGTTCGAAATAGCTTGCGAAGCGCGGCTGAAGGAGACTTTAAGGCGCTGTCGGGAGTGGCGCGCGGCCAAGAGACGAAGGCGAAGGAGGAGAGAGGAGGTGAGGAAGTTGCTAACCACCGTATAGGGTGCGCAAAACACGCAACGTTGGACCAAGGTGGACCCCATGATATTGGTTTTCGGCGTTTGTCATACGACACCGTTTAGCATAAACTTCAATGTTGATCACTCATAAGCGCTCCCAGGTGACAACAAAAACCATGGGCAAACAAAACAAAAAAATGGAAACCCATGCACGAAGTCTTACTCCTTTCTACACCTGCTCCCTGCCGAACCTCTCATCTACCTCATTTGCTATCCTTGCTATTTCACGGCCCCGTACTCCTCCAGACAACCTTGACACTCTACCTCGCTCACCCCATCTGCGTTCCAGCCTTTGTCATGCCCCCTCTCTGCGCAAACACCGTATACACATAGCACCGAAAGTAGTTTCAGTGTTTGCGCCTGACGATGGCTCGTACTTTATTCGTGTGCGTCTGACGCATCCTTACCCAAAACAGGCGGTCGTGTTCCGACAATCCCGGAACCTGAACGGGTGCATGGTATTGGTCTCGATGAGCCGGAAAAACCCAAGGGGCTTGGACATGCATGTTCGGGCTTACGTACCTGCCACGCAGGAGACTTTCAGGTAAGGAAGTTCACTACGACCAGCCTTGTATGGCCTTTCCGAGGAAACACCCACAGTACCTAGCACCGGAGAGCTCCGCACGTTTATCGATCGGGTAAATCCCCTACCTCCGCAGGCCAAGTTGTCTCGCGCGGCCAAGGTTTTCCCCCCATTACTATAGTCGAGCCAACTTCATTGGAACTCCATTGGAAATCCGAGATAGAGACCAGAACAGAGAGTTCTTTTTGTTTATTAACCGTCAACGCGCCAGCGTGCGCGCCCAGCAGTGCGAGTTATCGTTGCGTCCGTGCGGTAAGACTCCCTGCGAATCGAGACTATTTAATAGGGCACCAGTTGGTATCATCCCCCAATCACGCACTGTCCACAATGGTTGATGTAACCGTGCGTTTTTACAGTCGGTTTCCCCCGCTAAAGGCCCGAGAGAGTTGATGAAGCCCCAAAGGGTTGGCTTATGTATCTCGTCCCTCTCGGGTTGCGCAGTGGATCGTGCTTCCGTCGCATGCCCCTTTCTGATGGGCATTATTTATTTTGCACTCTTGTTTGTGTATGCCTTGTGGAGATTTAACGAAGGTATCCTGCGGCGGAACCGGCATCTCTCTGCGCTGGACTGGGGATAGGGTTCCTAGAAAACTGATGTGACAGGGCGCTCTCGCCGTATTCCGATCAGACTACTAGTTATCTAAATATATAGACCTTCACCTTGTCTCGCCTTGTAGTTACCGTGCTTCAGTGTCGAAAAAACTTCCTCCCGAACGAAGTGCACGCGACGTAAGACACCCCACGAAGAGCGCGCTCGCAATGCCAAACGTATAAACAAAAGTGCAATAATCGTCCCCGCCGTCATATATTGGCCGACTTCGATTGACGACAACCCAGAATGCGCGGGGCAAACATCTTAACATAGACGCTACCTTATCTGAACTTCGCCTGGGGCCGTAGTTTTGTTTTTTCCAACATATGTTTGCCGCGATATATCGCCGATAAACCTTAATATTTCCCACCAAGATCCTAACGTATTACCCTAACGTAGCCTCCTAACGTTCGTACCAATTCAGCGTGACATTTTAATGCGACATCCTAATAATAGTGTGAAATTCTGACATAACATCCCAACGTAACATATTAAGTTAACATCCGAACGTAACATCCTAACGTGGTATACTAAGACGCAATGTTTTCACGGAACAATATGACGGAACATCCTATGACAAACGTCCTAGACCGTAACATCCTAACGTAACACCCGGATGTGACGTCCTAACGCAACATTCTGCCGTGGCTTCCTAGAAAGTAAGATCCTAACACAATATCCTAGAACGTAATGTCCTAACGTAGCGTTATGGTTTGTGCGCACCTGCTATTTGTTTCGTTGGGACGCGTCTGGTTTTGTCAGATTCGTCATCGGAGAGAAGGCCCTTTGTGCTCAAATTTGTCGCGCATTCAAAACGGAGTCGCTCAGTGGTACCGAGGTCAGTACATATGAGATAGGTCCGCAGGGTGGGCCACGCAGGGTTCCATGACCATCTTGGCTCGAAACGCAACGACAATATCCATCTTCTTCCATGAAACGTAACGGCAATGCCAATAATTGTCTTGCCTCGAAACATATCGGCATTATCTTGGTCTTCCTCGAAACATAGCGGCAATGCCTATGGTCTGCCTTGGCATATCACGAAGCATAACGACGGTATCGATGATGCCCCTCGACAAAAGACGGTGCTATCCATGATCTGCCTGAACAAATATCGGCAAAAGCAATGATTCGCCTGGGAAGATGACGACGATATCGCTGCGCTCAATGGTTGCATGGTGCAAGCAGCAACGCGTGCGTCAATACCCATCCTGGACATCGGTATGTGCATGAAGCGCAAAATTCTATAGAGCTCAAGCCAAATCCACCCAGTGCTCCGTTACTAATATCCACGTGTTTCGGCGCAGCGTAAGTAGCAGTACCAGGGGCCGTCAGCCTTCTCACATGTCTATAAAAGTGGGTAACTTGGACAGACCGCGACCGGCTCGCCTCTGCCTTCGACCCCCTTGAAGCTCTCATCCGTATATAAGTCCGCATCACAAGTGGCTCTTGGCAGGATGCAACTCACCCTTCATGCAACTCGCCGAAAATCTCACGGCGTCTCGCGTTGGTGCAAGCAATGTCTGCCTGGTCGGCGAAAAACCGACGTGCTCCGTTCCGGCAGTGTAGGGATGAAAGGGTCTAAGGTGATACGATTACGGCCATGAATGATATCGAGTACACCCCCCCCCACCACCCCAGTCGCGGAGACGAGGGGGGCTTGCCTATTGGCGAGACCACAGAAGGTGGTAGCTATTGTGTTGCAAATACTATTCCTTCTAACATAAGACCCAGTGCACTTACCAGTTTCTTACACTCCACCCACCCACCCACCCATACACCCATCGTGAAAAACAACATACGAGGAAGCACCCATGAGCTCCACAGGCAAGGCGTGCAAGACTGACATTCACCGCAAAGCCCAAAAGCGGGCTATGCACCCGATTCAGTGGTATTGCTGTCTCGGTATTTTAACAGTGCTCGGGGCAGCTCTGTTTTTTTTACACCGTACCCACCCGTGCGCATAAACTTGCGCAAGGGCAGTGGTCGGCTGCACCGGCGCTGTGTACACGACGGACGTTGGGTTCTGACCTCGCCATATTTCGTTCGTGTCCCAAAACGTCAGGTTCTCGAAAACCTTGAATTGGTGGCGGCAAGATTGTCATGCCGGAAACAGCGGGATGGGCACCGATGGGTGGTGTCCAGGGCAAAGAGGGTGGCCGCGGAAGCTGGGAGCCTGGTTTTTCGAGTGGCTCGTCGCTTAGACGGAATTATTTACTTTTTCAAGGTAGCGGGCAAGGGGATCACCAGGCAGCAGTTTTTGATCTGCTCCGATAAGGACCTTCCTCCGTGTCTAGCCAGCTCGATATGGGTACATTGCACAGTGGGCTTTCTGCCATCCTAAAAAGGTCTGTGGGATTGCTTTACAAGAATTGTATTGATTGTACTACGTAGTAGCTTGTTCCGCACGTACATATACACGGCAGACCCAAAACACTTTCGTGGTAGTCAGTTGTGTGGATGTCCCACTCAAAGTATCGCAGTCTGCGCCACACCGGCATACGAGTAAAAGCGCGGCGCACAAACGGTGAACCAGACAGTTTTTTGTTTGTTCCCGCACTAGCTCAACGCCACAACCTATGCAGTCCGTGGTCACCGCTGAGGCTGCGACAATTCTGAAGCGGAAGAACTAATCGCACCAAGAACAAAATATATATTTATTTATCCAGAGGGAAATCGTGGTCACGATGCAGGAGGCTCCAACAATTCTGGAGTGGAACACACGACTAAACCGGGGAAACCACTGAATACTAGTAGCCAGAGGGAAAATGTACCCGGCGAACAGTGTTGGGTCTCCGTGTTTAGATCGCGCAGTTTCGAAAAACAAACGGGTAAAGCGCAAAAAAGAAACACTTCACCCTTTTGGTACTGCACTGCAAAACCTCACCTAAACCTGACTTTTATTCCAAGTTAAGGTCCTCTTAACGGGAGTGCAGTCCTAAATGGGTTACTCAGGAGTTTCGTGCTTTTTATAGTGTACAGTTTCTAAAGCAAGACGGGCGAATCGCACCAATTTTATAGCTTCTATTCGACAATTCCGCGTATGTACGCAGACCTTATAGTTATTGTATGAAGTTGATCGGGTCCTCCTCCTTCCTGCTGCCAGGTATACAGATCTGCCACGAACGTGGCCGTTACGGCCTACGAGCCCAAGAGGTGCGAAACAATCCGAACGGTCCTGCCGATCCGTGGTACTCGAGGTGTTTCAGCGTGGATCAAGTGGGAGGTTGAAGTGGGGATGGGCAGGAGGAGGCGGGAGCTGTCGAGGAGGCTCCGTGAGGCGCAGAAGGTGCTATAACTTTAGGACTCTTCCCAGCTGGTGGTTACTCTTGAACCCAAAATGCCTGTTTTGACCGGATAAAGGCTGGCGACGATTGCGGCGTACACATCGACCCATGACAGCAGAGCCGCGACAGCAGCGATAACATAGGTCGTAACAGGCTGCCGAAGCATGATGCGGCATATGAGCTTTGAATGCAATAACACAGGCTTATACTAAGCGTCTCATCAGACGGGTTCGTCGCTCCGTATTATGCCATTTCAGGTTTTTCATTATTACACGACCCCTCGGATATTTACTCTCTCGACTTTCTCAACCTCCAACTGGTCGCAACTGCGTGGTCCTATTCATGACGCCCATACTTCAGTACGCCCCGTAATGACGTTGCCTTAGTGATATGGTGATGCTGCTGTCGGGGCTTGGGGGTTTGTTCAGGGTATGAGCCTCGCCCTTTGATCTACACAACAACTGTGGGATCTACGAACCCTCGACCACCGTCCGCATGATACAACGTGGCAGATCTTAAAGCTGCACAAGATGAACGTTGAGGTGCCGAGACCAGCCCTGCTCGCCGCTCGGAGGCTGGGAAGCGCCATCGAGCAACAGCAGTTGACTCTATCCGTCGCAGCGAAGGAGACGAACGCCACTGTGAACGTCACAGCTACCACCACACAGTCCTTAGCAGACCGGTCCGGCTCTTCTCTCCTCCTTGGAGACCACAGAGAGGTGGAAAAGCAAAGGGCCTCGCATCCCCCCGCGTTCGACACAAAAAACGAGGGTAATGCATCGAACACATTGGCGATGCGGGGCGGTGCTTCGTCGGCCGCAGGAGAACCCAACCCAGCAGCAGCAGTAGCAACAGCAGCAGCAACGACGGAGGGGGCAGAAGCGACAGAGTTGGACGCACCGCCGTTGAATGCCGAGCTCACAGGCATGGGACCACTACCGTTCGCGTGGTACCAGGGGTCCGTTGAGGACCTTGCCATTTTCGGGGATGTACCGCTGGAGATTGACGAGGTGGCGTCTGCGCCGGATGTGAGCCAACACGTTTCGGATGTTTCTCGGTAGGCGCTCTACAGTAGAGTTAGTGGCTGAGCTCGAGCAAGTCCCACACTACCCGGAGATGACTCTCCCTGGTGGGAATCTCCACCCCACATGCCCCTAGGTCAGGTCCGGTCAATCTACTCACGCGCCCGTGGAAGCAGCAGGCGGCTCTACCGTTGCAACGGGCGCGACGGGTTGCATTGACCCACGACTGGTATTCTAAACATCGACGTGTGGTAAGCTTAAGCTATACTTTATTACCCATCCGCCGGAGCATACAAAGAAGAGGGGGGAAAAACAGGACACCAAATCAGAATACGACTAACAGGAAAGGTAGACTGAGCTTTACATGAAGATAGCAAATTTGGCATTATTTGTCTAGACTGAAGTTGATTGTAGAACACACCTATTCATAAATAGGAAATCCAACCTGGGAAAGCTTTCCTGTCTAATATTAGGAGTTCAGAACTGATTCGCAAAATTATCTTTGCTCCGTTGCCTCGTCCAGAGTCATGACAGCTAGTAAGTTGCTTGGCATCTGCTCCGAATGTGAGCTCTACGCTAACACATTAACCTTTTTCGAGCTGCTCTCCCGTTTCTTGGGCAAATGACTTAAATATACAGTCATGCAGGTATTTATGTGCAGGTAGTGCAATAGTAAGAGGATTATCGCGCGTTTCGTTTTTCTCAGCTTCGTCTCCCCGTTGATGTATGGATGCGTGAGGGCAGGCGTCGTGCGCTTTTCTTTGTTCGTTCGCCCGATAGCATGATTACCGTTTCCCAGAACTCCTCCGGCAACCCTCTCAAACTTGGCTCTCCTGAGCTGCCTGGGGAAAATTCCAGAGAGCAAGGGGCATAGTTATTCGTTGACACGACTGTTGCAGCTTACCCAGCTCCAATTCCCAATATATAATATTTCATTCGCTTCGAAGATCAAACGCCAAGCTCGACCTGATTGTGCAAGCCCTTGTTAACGCCCACGCATTCGAACCACCCCTACGTAAGCTATGCCCCGTCGGCCTCAAGTTGCGCCCGAAGTTCTCCCCAGATTCACCATGTATTGCGGTTCGGCGAATATACACATAGCTGACCGCGTTTTCGCCTCTCTTGCCTCTCCACCTTCAAACCTCATCCTTGCGCACAATATTTCACGCCATAGATCGACATCACCGCACGGGGGCGAGAAACTGTTCTAGCGCGTTGGATTCTACGCAGGGTGAAGGTCGAGAGAGTCCGCCTTGTGCAACCTTCTCTACCAGGCGACGGTGTCGGTGGAAAATTCAGCTCGAGCACGGTGCAAAAAGCTCCAAAAATGGTCGCCTCGTGGAAAACGGCGAGTCACACTACCCCCGCGGGAAAATAATGCGATCGAGGGAGTTCACAACATTTTGCTTAAACCTCTGCATGACATCAAAATATTACCATTTTGATATTCACGATATATAAGAATAGGAGCACTACGAAAGCCAGGTTGAATATTACAGGTGAAAATACGAAATTCGGAAGGCTTTGTTGTACTGAATTTAGTGTAGAACGCACACGCGTTGTCAAATAACAAATCCAGTCTGACCCAGATTGCTTGTTTCTCACTGGATGTCCTGTACTGTGCTGGAGTTGGTGAAAACAGTACCCTGCCTCACATGATGATTTGGGGCTAGTCAAAATTAAGAGTTCCTTATGTGATGCCACGTACTGAAATATAAAGCGTCCCTGTATTGTATAAGCTGCGCTCTTTCTGGCGCACAGGAGGGCCGTTTGCTGAGAATGTTTTCATGGAGTGTTCGCAGTTGAGTATCCACAGCGCCAGGATGCAGTACTGGAGGAAGAGTCCAGGATCGTATTGTTGCTGGGTGATCCGGAGCTACGTACTCACAAGGAAATTTCCGTGAGAAATTTACGCAAAATTCTCCAACCTTGAGCAACGTATACCCATCAGAATGTTACAGCCATGAGGAGCCTTCTGAAGTACCCACAAGTGTTTTTCAGGCTCACGCACACTCTGCTTCTCTCGGCAGGTATTGATGACTTTCTTTGAAGTCGAAACACGGAAGCGAGACGTGGCCGCATCTCGCATCCAGGGCCTGTCATACATGAGAAGGGCGAGGGACACATCACGAGCGTTGGTCCTGGCTCAGTTCGAGAAACGGTTCGACATATATAGCGGTACGTTTTACTACCATAGCAACAAGTCTGGGGTCGACACGTTCGTCAAGCCACGCGTTTTGCGCGCTGATCAGGCGAGCCCCCAAACAGACATGACGCCGCTGCTTCCAGCGGTGAAATATCCGTGTCAGTGTCTGTACGTCCGTCATCAACGGATACCTGTTGGGTATTCGCCGTAACTAACCAACGACTCTTAGCCATTCTCCCTCTGCAAAATGTTCTTACACTGTTTCCAAGTAGTCTGTCCCCATAATGGTGGGTGCAGTTCTAGTGCCTATGCTACTGGAGCAAGTGCTCCCCGCGACGAGATTTCGCATCGATTGCCATCGAACCAACGCGGGGGTAGTAGCCCTGGGCGAGAGTCACCGGATGATCACAGCAGCTAGGCCCCATTGATCCCAACTTATAGTTGAGGTGAAGCGACGACATAATGTTACTGGAGGATTAAACACAGCCATGTACATATGAACCCAACGCTGCACCGTCAACGCCACAGCATGGATGGGTTTGACGCCCAGCAGTGTCGCCGGTGGCCTCGCACCATCAGCGGGCTGGCTGTTTCGTATCCGTCTTGCACTCATCCGCACTCAAGTCGTGTTCGTGTATTTTTTCGTAGATTTTCGCCCCAACTTCGGGGGCGCGGCTCGCTTGTTGCAGCGTGTACCTCATCGCTTCCGCTACCAAGCCGTAGTATGGGGAGGGGTCGCATCCTTTAAAAAAAGACTCGGCATATAGGGGTGGTGCCGTACTATAAGCTAATAATTATGTGAGGAGCTCAATATGTCACCCGAAACCTAACTTCAAAGAATTTTGGTGGCCCAACCCGACCAAGATTTTTATCTGCTAGTAAGGGGTCCACGAAAACAAGATCTCCCGACACCCCGCTTCCCTTTTTCGAGACCCCGACAGGGGAGTATACTAAAACCAAGTCAAGTGCAACCGTGGAAAAACTCACCTTCCGTGATTCCATCCAGAAATCCCGATTGACTGGTTTGTGCTTAATATCAACACTGTGAAGGAGTGCGGGTCGTTTTATATTTTTGTCGAGCACCCTCGCGCTAGTCCTAAAACAAAAGTACCTGGCACTACAGTGCCGAGTGACAGTATGGCTAACCGATAACTTACTTACCGGTGGTTCCTCACTTGAAGAGCTCAACCGGTCAAACAATGTTGAGCCAGAAAACGGTATAACGTGGGACGAGTCCTCAGTACCTCAATATGTTTTCGCTGCGAGGTGGCTCCAGTAAGAGGAGGTATCCTACCTTCACGTGTGGACGGGCCTACCCCTATTGGGCATATACCCTAATTAAAGTTGGGCAAGAAGAAGGCGTTCTACTGTAGTACAGTGCAAACCCTTTGTAGCGTTAGAAATCCCGCAAGGTGTGGGTTTGTCCACGTTCCGCGGAATCTGCGTCCTTTGTTTATGTACCGAAAGGTGCTTCGGGGGTCTCTTGGGTTGGATCGCCCCACGGACGCACATGCTTTCTGACGCCCACTTTTGCGGGTTTCGTCGCGTTTGAAAAACTGCTTGCAACGAGTGTCTGTATTTTTCCCACCTTCTCTTGGGATGTCGGAAGGGGGGCGGGTGTCCCGCCGCACCTGTCCTTGGATCCGATATCGTATACCAGGTAACGTTTAATATCTAACTCACGATGAGTGCTACGATAGAGGCTTCGTAGCACCTTTTTGGGCACACTATTTCTGATAGACCGCGCTCCTCAACCCCTTTAGACCTGCACTCCCATGGTGGGGACAAAGCACTTGGAATCGGAGTTAGGTTTGGGACGTTAACCCTATATTGCTAGAACATCCAAGAGTATTTTGCAACATTTCTCGTGCTGCGCTTGAGTTTTGAGATTGGCCATCGCGTCACAGCTTTATAGTTTTTTCTCAAAAATCATTTGTTTGAGGTGAGGTATGGACCTCCTCATCAAGCGAGAAGCCTCATCAAGTGTCAAGTGCTGCCTTTACATGGGATTCTCTATCAGGCTTAGCGTGCAAGCTTTTATTTAAACAAAGTCGGCTGTTGGGCGAGGTACAGTACCGCGACTCGCCTGCTATGATAACGGTACTGCTGTGTACTGCTGCAGCACATTTTAGCGAAACTATTTCTGGCGGACGAGGTCTCATTAAGGACACTGCACAAACTATCCAATGTATCTCGTTGGTATGGCCTCCCGACAGTAGTGTTGTACAATACGTTTTGCGGTATGCCTACGCCATGGGGTTTGCTCGTCTTGGGTCATTGCTATTCAGCTTGGGTGAGGCACAGCAGACGCGAGAGCTCCCCACGCGAGGACCCCCAAAACGATTAGGAGCTACCCCTACAAGGCAAGAACGCGTCACGTACAGAACTCCCCACCTGAAGGAACCTCAGAAAAAGGAGGTGATGCCCCCTACCGCGGCACGCATCTACTGCTGTACCTCGTACAGCAGTTTCTGTAACGTCTCCGTGTGTCTGCTCTGCCAGCTTCAACCACGTGTTCGTTCCCCGCTGTCTTCCGTAGGCGAAACGCATACCCTCGAGCCTCGAACCCCTCCCATGAACTTGCCACGTGACTCGGTCGCAACCTCAGGACCTCGAGGAGCCCGCCGACGAATGGATCCGACGAAAGGATCGCTCGGGAAAGCGTTTCTATACTAACCCTGCCACAGGTGAGTCGTTGTTCAGGCAGGAAAAGTCAATATACGATCATGCGTAGGGGCAAGCCGGCTCTGGAGGCCTTCCCCTGCCGCCGTGCGTATTGACGGCGGGCGGTTTGTGCACGCTTGAGCAATACGTGGCGAATTGAGGCAAGCAAGCGCGCAGTTCAGACTTTATGCACGCACAAAAGTCCCTACCAGCCGAGATAGAGGCACCCCGCCCTCGCTTCAGCGTTTATTGATGTGCCGGGAAACACAGCATTTATAGCTTTAGGCGTTGCTCCCCACCTCTCCATATATATGGGGCTCTGCTGCACCAGGCACACTGCTTCCGGACCTGATCACACCCGGAGCTGATCCCAATTGGCACCCTCCACTTTAGGCCTTTCATATACGTATGAAGTATGCGCCAATACTTCTGTGAGCGCGGAGCACTCTCTTCTCAGTTTTAAGGATAGTGTCTACCCGTCGACCGAGACAAACTAAACACCTAGCTATATGATCAGCAGTGTACAAAAGTTAAATTTGATGGGATTCAATTACCGTCTCATAAACAATCAAGACTTAAGTACGTTTCTCAACGTATTCATAGTAACCAGTACGGTATGACAGGGGTGATGAGACAACACACCTCCTGGAACGAATTTCCGAGCCGATTTTCTCGAAAACGGTGGACACACACAGCGAACATGGCGGCTCTGTTTGAGATGTTTCCGTAAAGAAGTCGCTCGGCGCTTTCACCTTTTCCCTCGTTGTTGAGAAGATCAGCTTGAAAGTTCGTTCAAGGCGTGTTGATTATCCTGTGCGTCACACGATGATAGTGGGGTTAAAATAATGATATACCTGGTACCTGGAAAAGGTATACCAGTGGGTTTATCTTTCTTAATGTACGTAACAACAGGAGTACGATGCTCAAGCACTTTCGGCAGCGACACCTACCGTTGACTGTTCTACCCCATCCCCGCCCATTCAGCGTCGACATCATCTCCTCAAAACTACCTTTGCAGCTAATACCCAAGTACCAACCGCCCCGATCGACAGTTGAGACGCTTGAGCTCCACGTAACATGTATACCCACCAGCGACTATGTGGCGCAACTGCTTCCCAACCCTCCCTCCCTCCCTCCCTCCAACTGACGCCCCCGTTCAGGGGGCTGCCTGCGACTTGCCCCAAGGTTCGACAAAATGGTCGATGCATGCGTGACTTTCATCCCGAACACCCCCAACACCCACTCAGCACCCGCACAACACCCACAATACCTCCAACACGCTGACAACACCGACAACACCCACGTCGCAACACCCACACAGCACCCCCAACACCCACACGACACCCACGACACCCACACAAGGCCCACAGCACTCACACAACACCCGTAACATCCGCAACACTTACCTCTCCGCGATCGGGGTGGTGAACATAATGTGCAGGGCAAAAGTCTTGGCTCTCTGTTCCCGAGGCTGCGACCGTCATCGTCAGAGCCTGCCGGCGCTTCCTTCGAACCATCTACGGCATACCAGGGCTCGACGAAATCGAACGAGGGCTGCGGTTTTCCAGAGAGGCGGAGAAGGCGTGGGCGCAAGGAGGCGGACGTTTGGCGTCTACTCTCAACTATGCGTTGGTAAAGAAAATCACGAAATCAAGGAACACGATATGTATGTGCTGTAAAGACGCACTGTTTTGTTCACGAATGCCGAAATATATACACATATATATATATATATACATTCATATCTAACCCCCAAGTAGTATCCGGCCCCTCCCCCCTCGCCAGTTACATAATTGCACATTGTGGTTGCCCTTGAAAAGGCTTTTCCCACCCTGGTTCCCGTTGAAGAGGCATTGCACATCGCGGTTCCCCTCGATACGGTATTGCACGACGTGGTTCTCTTGAAGAACCATTGCACATGATGGTTCCCAATGAAACGATCTACTGCAGCACATCGTTGCTACCCTTGAAAAGGTACTGCACGTCGTGTTTTCCTTGAAAAGGTATTCCACATGGTGTCTCCCCTTCAGAAGGTGGTGCACTTTGTGGTTTCCCTCGAAAAGGTTACTGCTCATAGTCCCTCCCCTTGAAAAGGTGTTTCACCCCGTGGTCCCCCTAGAAACGGCCTAGTTATAGTACATCGGTGTTGCCCTTGAGAAGGTACTGCACAGTGTGTTTTCCCTTGAAAAGGTACTGCTCACAGATGTTTCCCTTGAAAAGGTATTGCACACCGTGGTCCCCCTTGAAAGGGTCTACTGCAGCACATCGTCGTTGCCCTTAATAAGGTATTGCACGCCGTGCTTCCCTTGAAAAAGTATTCTACATACTGTAGCGTTTCCCCTCGAGAAGGTATTGCACATTGAGATTTCCCTCGAAAAGGTACTGCTCATAGTCCCTCCCCTTGAAAAGGTGTTTCACACCGTGTTCCCTCTTGAAATGGTCTATTTATGGTACATCGTTGTTGCCCTCGAGAAGGTACTGCACTGTGTGTTTTCCCCAGAAAAGGTAGTGCGCATAGTTGTTTCCCTTGAAAAGGTATTCCACTCCGTGGCCTCCCTTGAAAGGGTCTACTGTAGTATCGTTGTTAGCCTTGAAAAGGTATTGCATGTCGTGCTTCCCTTCTACACTCTGCAGTGGTTCCCCTTGAGAAGATATTGCACATTGTCGTTTCCTTCGGAAAGGTACTGCTCATAGTCCTTCCCCTTGAAAAGGTATTGCACACCATGGCCCCCCTTGAAACGGTATGTTTACAGTACATCGTTGTTTCCCTTGAGAAGGTACTGTACATTGTGGTTTCCCTCGAAAAGGTACTGCTCACAGTTGTTTCCCTTGAAAAGGCATTGCACATAGTGGCTCCCCTTGAAAACGTATTGCACACGATGGTTCCCCTTGAAAAGGTACTGCACACATTGATTGACTTTGGAGAGGTATTGCACACCGTGGTTCCCCCTTGAAAACAAATGCATATGTTCCCATGCTATTAAATAAAGGTATTACTCGAGGTGGTTCCCCCTTTAAGAAGGCATTTCCCATCTTGGCCCCTCTTGAAAAGGTATTGCAAATCGTGATTCCTCTTGAAAAGGTGTAGCACATCTCTTGAAACCAAGTGTATTGCGTACACATCGTGGGTTCTCCTTGGGAAAAAAAGGTACTGCACACACATCGCCAAGATTTCGACGCCGCTGGGGGGCTTTACGACGCCGCCTTGAAGTTGTCTGGGGAGAACCCACTCGTGCAGCGCACTTGCGGCTTGTTCTTGCTCGCGAGCTGCCGTTTCCCGCGAGAAGACAGCCGTCGCAAGGGCCTGGCCTTGCTAAGCGCTGCGGACTACAGGTGATGGAGAAACTTCGCCTGCTGCGCCGACGCTTCCATCATGTTGTTCTTCGCTTGTTATTGATTCCTTTGTTTTGTCTGAAAAACCGTTCGATCTACAACCGTTTCGTAGGGGCTTTCAGTCTGAGCTCGAAGCACAATAGTAGGGACGTTTTGCCTAAGCTCTACGCATAATAGTCTATGCTTTATGTGCGGGAATGCGACAACTTGGAGGTGTGTGGCAGTTCAATGGAGCGTCACAACGCTTCTGGATTGAGCACAAAATACCGGAGCCCAGCTTCCGATTTGAACACAAGAGCACACCACAGTAGTTCACGTAGTTTTCCGATGTAAACACAATACGTAGCTTGGGTGAAATATAACAAAGGGGGAAGAAAACTATCTGCAGCTTGATCAAACAATGGGCTTGAAACCCTCCACAGGTAGAGCCCGAAGTTGTCCGTCAATACCTCCCTCAATTGTTCCTCGAACCTTGTCGCTCCAAATGTCCTTCCCTCAATCGAGTCCCGTCATGACGCGTTCCTATCAGTCCGCCGTCATCTCGTCGGTATCCATCGGACTTGAAATCGACGTCTTAGCACGAAAACTCCACCTGAAAAGTAAAGCCCGAGGTTGTCCCGTTAAGAGGGGTCGAATATTCCTCGGATACTATCACTATAAAAATATTATCCTGTCAGGAACGATTACCGTTCTGGCTACCGTACGGGTGTTCCTAATACGCTAAATATTCTACCCTGTGATATACAGTTGCCATTATGGCTACCGTTTTAAATACCGTTGAGGTTACCGTTATATATTTACCGTTACCGTTGTGGCGACCGCTACAGTTGTTCTTATCACTCTAGCAAGTGAATAGTCTATCCTGTCAGTAACAGGTACCGGTATGGCTATCGCTACAGGTGTTGATATCACTCTAAATATTTTGGCCTATCAAGCTGCGGTTACCGTTACGACTACCGTTGAAGTTCTTATCATCACTCCAAATATCCTACCCTGCCAGGTACGATTACCGTTGTGGTTACCGTTACAGGTGCTCTAATTACTCAAAATGTGAACTTGTTACCTACTAAGCTATAAGGGTAAAATACCGATCGATTACCCAGCCGAGCGTAGTCCTTATAACACTCTCCCCCCCTCTGAACGGCGGGATTTTTGGGGCGTCGGTACCGTATACGTCCGTACGCTGACCTACCCGCTCTTCGTTTCAACACCTGGAGAACCAGGGGGATACATTTTTAGGGACGCACGCGCAAGCGTTTCTATAGTTGGAGCGTTCAGAGTGAGATTCGAACCTGTGTCCTCGACGACGTCAAGTGTGAAGGCGTTTCCTACTGAGCTACAGGGGTAAAAGACCGATCGAGTACCCACCCAGGGAAATGCTTCTAACAAAATATCCTTATCGAAACGGTTGCGACTACCGTCATGGATACCGTTGCAGTTATTCTACTCGCTCTGAGGTGTCTATCTTGTCGGTAGTAACAGGTAATCGCTGTGGTTGTCGTTGCAGCTATTATTATCACTCTGAATGTTCCAACCTATCGGTTGGCAGTTACCGTTGTGGTTACCGTTGCAGTTAGTCTTTTCAGACTAAATATCTTAGCCTATCACAGTACGGATCTCTCTGCAATGCCGGTGCCTGATATATTGCCGGTGGAATCGATCAACACAGATGGGATCAGCCAGTGTGGCAGTGCGCGGAATGTTGCCGGGGGCCGCGTTAATTAATGTAGGTGTATTTATTGGCCTGGCGCATACCGGCAAAATAGAGTTCCCACTACTGCAGTTACTGTACAGTTACCGATATGGCTACGGTTACTGCGAGGATTCAGACGGTTACAGTCGGAACGGGTCAAGTGTCATTCCCGTCAAATGGCCACATGACCTGCTCCGATGAGCCCATCTCACCGCCGTCTCATCTTCCGCCGTTGTGGTGATCCAGGGATCGCGACTTGGACACCTTCGCCCTCGCCGAGGGGGCCTTTTATCACTTTGGCCTCTTGTCGAGGCCGACCCATTCCAGGGCTTTGCTGAACTGGGCGTTGGTGCTAGAGCATGTCCGGCGGGACGCAGACAAGGCTGGTGAGCATGCGGACTACTGTTTCTCCGGACTACGAGTACTTTCTCCGGAAGGGCAGACGTCCATGTATTCATATAAACGTGAAACATCACCTGTGAGGTCGAGGATTTCCGTCGATAGCAGCTTGTTTTGGTCGGGGGTTCTACATGCTCTTGGAGGTTCGGGAACAGAATAGCGTCTTGCCCTATTTAAAATAGTATACACCTGGTAGGCTATACCATTCTGTTCCTGACTAGTAGCACCATCTGTATACTAATATCAGAGTATTTGATAATAAGTTCCCTATATTTTGAGACAGAGTGGTATCTACCTTCATTCGTGTATCTTTTTTTTGACGATTTGAACAACACAATAAAGTAGCGGGTGTTGTATGTTTTTTCCCACAAGGCGCACTGCGGTTGAATGCATCGACTTTTGAAACAGATTCATGGTCCAAGGCTTAGCATGTTAGACAGCCGTTGTGGCCGTCGATTGTGTCATTCGATCGGGACAACATTGGTGAGGGTGTATTTGGTGCCCGCGTCCTCATTGCGGTGCACACTGAGCAGCTGCCTGTCAGTTTTCACCAAGAACGAGACACGGCCGTGGATGCGATCACCTGCGCTCACACAACAACATCAGCGGGCGATAGTCAAAGTGTGACACGCACCGAAAGTTTTAAATCTGCCGGGAAAGTGAGCGTACAGGTCATCAAGTCGCAGAACAAACCGCGTTGAGCTACTGTAGTGCTTGAAGTTCCTGCCAGAATGGGCCGCCTGCGACCGAGACCTTGCACGGCCCACAACAGCTTTCATGCCTACCCATTAGATATGCTAACATTACGGGGGACCATTACAAATAGGACCTGCGAGGAACACAAAACCTATACATTTTCCCTACTTTTATCAACAATATTTGGTCCTATTTACTGCAGTCCCCCGTAATAGTCCTTGGTGCTATCCTGTCCGTTGACTGCTATTTGTCCAGGTATGCACACCATAACATAGGAAAGAAACACCCAGCGATGGGTTTACTCCTACTTCGGGGGGCCTTAGTAAATAGGACCTACGGTACACGCAAACACCTATATAAACCGCTATTTTTACTACTACGGGGGGCCATAGTTAACAGGACCAAATATTGTTTCTAAAAATGGTTAAATATGTAGATGTTTATCTATACCATAGGTCCTGTTAACTACGGTCCCCCGTAATAACAGCATTTGGTCCTATTTTACTACGGTCCACCGGAATAGTGAAGAGCTTCCCGTGACTAGGCCAAACCGAACGCTCGCATGCTTCATTCGTACATTCATTCAGTTGGCAATGTGCAGCCTTTAGCATAGGCGAGGAATACCGATTTGGCCTCTCTCGAGCCCCGAATTATCCTGCAGTGGTTGCTCTCGACTCGTGGCACCCACTACTGCTATATCTCATAACTCACCAAACTTCCCCAGCCCGCCGCGTTCGAAAAAAGCTGTTGACCCTTCAGCGTGGGCGTGGTCCTAACGGGTTGGGCTTTCCCGCTGCGCGCAGAATTCTTCTACCGCAGAGCTCTGGCGGTGAACGACCTCGACCCGCTGGTCGTCGCAAACTTCAGAAGTTTCTGCCTCGAGCGCATTCCCGGCGGGGCCTATCCGGGGGGGGGACCGGGGTCGAAAGTTCTCCGTAGATCGCGGCTGGAGGATCAAAGGTGCGCCGCTACGATAAGGGTACCAGCACTTTTTGGTCGAACAAATGTCTGATAAATTTCCCGATGTCATGCTGTCGTTTACGCAGTTTTTCTGTGTATCCCTTTTAGGACCGCAGTCTTGTTTTGGCCCAAATTCTAAGTAATTTGTCTCCAAAACGGGACTGCAGTCCTAAAAGGGTCACGGTCATGGTTGTTCAACGAATTACACTTTGCTTTTCGAGTGAAGGCTGTCTTTCTACCGTTGGGGTCACGCAATGTAAGTATTGGATTGGGTGAGCCCCCCCGCGCCGGCCCGTGGTCCTGCCGGTACTTCGTTTTGTCGTCGGGTCATGGTTGCAGTTTGCAAGTGGTCAGGCACAGAGTTGTCTATTCCAAACTTCCTAAAACTTGCATAAATAAATCCTTGCCCGCACACGCTGGGTTGTACCCCACGGTCACAGGCGAATTTTAAGCCTGTTATCGTATATTGGAAGCATCGTTTCACGCATTTTTGTTTTCGTGATCTGGAGTTTTCCGTTGTTTCTTCACGTTGTTGGGTTGTATATTGGCACACATCGCGCGGCACACTGTCGGATGACATAATAAGAAATACTCGTACCTGGCATTTAATATTGGTTCGATTATGTAATTTTGTTAAGCGTTCAGGCCAGATTGGTGGCATCTATCTCCCATGTTGGGAGTCATTTAACTTTCTCAAGTGTTCAGGGCTGATTGGTAGCCATCTTCCACGATGCTTGAAATATTTAGATATTTGTTCTAAGTTTCCCCTTATACAGTATGTGGATGATATCATATGGTTGGAGCAAGGGCTTCACTTTGTCAGATGGAAAAAAGACAGTTCCGGACGTCCCTGGTAACTCAACTCATGAACAAGTGAATCACACCCACCCCTACACGCCCTTCATGCAAAACGCATGCATGAGTGCAATGCCGATGACCTTTAGTTGCAGGACGGCCCGGCGAAATATTTCCTGCAGATCGTTGGCCTGTATCGTCTCCTTACAACCAAATATTATAAACAATACATACTGTTTCTCGCTCCACTCCTTTACGTGTGAGAGGAGCAGTAGTAGTACTGCCTACCACTCTGGCCTTGACTGTTATATTAGAACTGTAAGGAGGCTTAGATCGGGTAGGTGAGTGGATAACGTTTTACCAGCAGACTCTTCAAGGATAGGTTCAGGCGGCGCGCATCAGATATTATATGGACCCTGCTGTTCTGAAGGGGGTGAAAAGGGTTGTAAGGTTTAGATTGGCTGAGCGACTGGTTGACCTTGTACCAGTAGACCGGCGGACCGAACAATATTCCTCGCCAGAGTGAGCTTTCATCCTCGTGGCATTAAATTTAGGGGTTTCGGTCGCAAAGCCGAACTGGCACTGCAACGGCACAACAACCGATCGACAGCAGCAACGGAGGTGGACGGGACCCCCCGCCTCTCTTGGACAACATGGGCGTGAAACAACTCTTGTGGAGACATTGAACAGTATCAATTCGTGGCAAACCCCACAGCAACGTTGTCGACAATTGGACACGCCTATTTACGCGGGACCGTAGTAAAATAGGGCCAAGTATTGTCTGCTAAAATAGGGAAACGAATACCCTGGTAGCTTTTTTGTGTGTAGCGTACATAGGGAAACGAATAGGTTTTTTGTGTGTAGCGTAGGTCCTATTTACTATGCCCCCCCGTATTGTCTCCACAACGATTTTTGTACGCCCACAACGTGCAAGGAGGAGGAAGTCCCGGCCACCTGTCTGTCCAGATGGCACATCTGATCACTGAAAGGGCACCCACAATCAAGCTAAAGTGACTCACACGATCCTTGACTGTATACACTCACATTGTTGCAGCTCGGACCAGGATGGATGGAAGCGGTACCGAGACCCGGATGCCGGCGATGCGCGCCTCGCCACTTTCTGGTTCCACTCTCTGCTACAGGAAATCAGCTGGAGAGGGACGCGAATGGAGGAAGCTACCACCGAACGGGATAATACGGCCTGGTAGTGTTTTCTCCCCTTGACCGTCTGCTAACAAGGCATATTTGAGGTCGTTGGTTTATTGAGGCGCACAGAAAACAGCTAAATCAATGACAAGTTTTGGTAGTTCCGACCGCCCATTAATGGCGCGCGTCGATTCATGCTGTGCTGCTGTTTGTGTTTTCGTTTATCTTGACGTTTGGATACAGTACGCAGCTTAATTAAGTCTCGATACCACTTGACATAGCATCGGGAGTTGTACACTCCCGTAGATAGTACGCAACCACTTTTTGAAGTCGTGGGCCGTTCGACAAAGAACGGTAACAACTCGGTGTACCGCAACGGCTTTGCTGGAGTGTCGCCGCGCCTCCTTGACCTGATTTATATTCCCCCGTGCATACCGTAAACTGATGTTTGCAGACGCTGGTATACCGGTATATGCTTAGTTTCTCGTCTGGCGGACACGCTTCTACTTTCCGTTCAAGAAACCCTAGGGTAACACCTGTAGGGACCCCTCGGTCCTCGATTGGTGCTCCGTTTCGAAAGGGATGTGTGGTCAATGGTCAAATGACTAAGGCAAGCAAAACACGAGTCTACCCCCCCCCCCCCCCCCCCCGGTAATATTATGGAAAGGATTTGGCCAACCAATTGACCACGGCATTCCAATTTTGAGATGATGAGGTGTGTTCGATTTATGGCCATATTTGCATAACCGTGGCGAACGCGAATAAACGCTGTGCGTACGCCGCGAACATGAACGCAACCACGGAGCGAGCGAGCGAGCGAGGATGCATGGCCGAAGCTTGAGCGGTAGCTCGGTTTCTACAACAACAGCGAAATAACACCTTCGGTATCCATCCCTTTTCACTTGCACACGGGTCTGTTGGAAGGAATGAGTTTAGTCTACCGTTTACCCTCGTAATTTTCTTCTTTTTTCGGGTGTATATCTAAAATCACACCCAGGACAATGGGCAATAATAGTCCAATTGTCTCAATAGTTTCCGATCGCAATTAACTGTCTATTGTGGCCCCCAATCCCAACTAATTGAAACGCATCGGGCTCTGTTGTCCAGGCAGTTTTTATTAAATGACCCCCACCTGGTCCTATTGTCCAGACGATTTCATTTTTTAGGCAGTCTCCGTGATCAATGTTCCAGACAATTCCAACCAATGGACCTTCTCCATAAGCAATCGTCCGGCCAATTCTGATTAATACACTGTCTCCCGAATCAATTGTCTACAGTAGACTATTCCACTTAGTAGACCGTCTCCTGAATCAATCGTCCCGACCATCCCAATTAATAGACAGTCCCCCAATCCCTTTGTCCCGAAATTCCAATTGTCAGGCCGTCTCCTATATCAATTGTGTCGACATTTCCAATGAAATGACAATCTCCCAGACCAATGGTCCCGGCAGTCCCAATTGGCAGTAGTATACGTTCAATGGGGAGGGCCTACTATTACGGGGGGGCGTAGTTAATAGGACCAAATATTGTTAGTATAAATGGTCCAATATATAGGCTTTTATGTATGCCATAGGTCCTATCAACTATGGTCCCCCGTAATAGTATACCACAAATAGGTACAAGACCATGACATTTCTCGAGCAGTCGTTTTTTGGCGGCGTCTGCAATGAATTGTGCGGACAGTTCCGATCGGTTTCCAGTCGCTGAAGTACGTTTGGGCAAATATATTTAGTATTCTGCGACCGAAACCAACTGTTTGGGCAGTTCCATTTTATAGGCAGTCACCCGAAACAAACTGCTTAGATAGTTCCAATTAATGGATAGCACCCGAAATCAGTTGTTCGGACAAGTTTGACTATTAATAGTCGGCAGCACCAACAACCAATTGTCTGGACAACACAATTTCATAGACAATCGCCGAAATCAAACGACTTAGTTTCACATGATGGATAACCGCCGAAACTATTTGTCTGGACATTTTTCAATCAACGGAATCGCTGAAATCAAGTGTGTGGGCAATCCCAATTAGTAGACAGACAGTCGCCGAAAACAATTGTTAGGACAACTCCGATCAACAGACAGCCGATAAAAACAATTGAAGACACAATAGATTATCAAAGTAGGGATTGTTCAGGGTGTTATTGTATATACATACTCGTATACCATGGATATGCTCCTGGTATTACGTCATGCGGGATAATGTCCAGGATGTGATTGTACCTGGTATATACATACTCGTACCATGGATATGTTCCTGGTATTACGTAATGCGGGATAATATGCCACAACTCGTTATTAATAGTACCGTTTCCTGCATACTGGTACCACTGCGGTGCACCAACTATTTTGCACTTGATACTTTTACTTTTCTTTATCCTCCGGCGGATTGGTAAAAAAAACGCTTAAGCTCACCACTTGGCACTCATTTGTTTTTTTGCATCGCGACGATTTTTTTTATAGCCCGTTTTGTGACCATGGGCCAATTCGTTCAGGGAAATGTGGTGATGTAAGAATATTATCATGATCCTCATCCTCATAAGACGGCAGTGTTCTTCCAGCCGAAGCATGTGAACGCCAAAAACAAAGGCGGCACGTTCCACGATAATGCGCCAGTTTTTGTTATTTTCTTCTTCTTTTTTATCCTGCGGCGGATTGGTGAAAAAAAAGCTTAAGCTCACCACACTTCAACGTTCAGATTTTGTGTCGTGCGCCAGCTGTCGGTCGTCAACCCTTGAACTACTGCACTGCTGTACACAAACCTAAGTCCGATACATTTTAATTCCAGGCGTTCTGTCCTGACAACGGGAGTGAAGTCCGAACGGTCAAGGGGTAGGCGCCTACCTGGTATCTCATCGCTCTACACCAGCGCAACCCCCCGAAACGATGGGGTTTCCAGCAAAAAAACAAAACACAAAAGGATACATACCTCAATCGTTATCATCTGGAATATATATCACTATCATGCTCCGGGCTTCTTCGTGTCTTCTCGACTCAACATAGCTTCAAGTCTACTGCGCCTAAACTCGTTCACCAATGTACGTGCAGTAAGCAGCCTTTTAAACTTTCAGTTTAAGCCTCCCAAAATATCTCCAGAATGCTCGCATTCACTTCCGACCATAAACGAAATTATTCACGTAGCCTCCGAAACTTCCAGCTGAAGCCTCCGAAGTGCTGCCAGCACGCATCGCATTCCAGAATGCTCGACGTTTGGAATGCGAGCTAGAACCTGCCCTGCAGCCTTCCGTAATGATTGTTCTACGGCTTCTCCGGCGCTTGATAGCGGTAGTCCGACCCACTCCCGTACTCCCACGCGTCCAAAAGCCTCGAGGTGCGGTACCGTTCCTCTTTCGACATAGACGGCAGTTTTTGTCTGAGCTGCGGCCCAACGAGAGAGTGCATGGTGGAGTAGAACCCCATGCCAAAGAAATGACCTGTGAGTGATTTGTTTTGGGGGCGCGGGGGGGGGTACTCATGTCATACATGGCCGTGTAGTCGTATGACATATGACAGATGTGTACTCGATGTCATGTATGACCGTAGTCGTATGACCATAGACCCTCGCATCCCAACAACAATGCCGGGCCGGGACGGAGCACGTCCGGTTTTCACCGACCAGGCAGACATCGCTTGCACCAAAGGAGGGGGGTAATCATTTGTTTCTTGTTTTAGTCGCACGACCATTGACCACGCGCATCCCTTTCGAAAAGGTGCAGGGGGGGTGAAGAATAGAGCGAGTTCCGGAAAAGGTCCGAAAACAATGATTCGAGATCACCTAAGAGTACTCTTTCATTGGGCCAGGCTCGATATCTGTTTCTTATGTGAGGCAAGGCGCGTCCTATATGTACAAGGTTTTGAGGTTGCGTTCTGTGGGGTACACACAAAACCATACCCGTGTTATCTACCCGGGTATTACTCTACGAAGAAGTAAGTTTTGCACGACATTCATACCCGTACCGGAACTTCTGTGGGTTCTGCATGACGTCCATACCCGTACCCGAAACTTCTGCAAGTTGTGTACGCCCGCAATAATACCCGGGGTACGGGTACAACATTCTACACTTGTACCCGGCTTTTGGGTAGGAGAAATACCCCGAAGATAGGGTAAATACTGGGTACCCGACACTTTGTAATATACCGGGGTGCGGGTGCGGGTACGGGTACAACATTTATATACCCGGCTTGTGTGAGCTATGTAAGACTTCCGTACGATACCCGGAACTTCTGTGACTTCTTCAAGACTTCCATACTCGTACCCGGAACTTCTGAAAGTTCTGTAAGACTTCTACACCCACAAACCCTACAGAACGTAACCTTGCGATGTTTCGTACCAGGTACTGGTGTGAAAAGTGGTGTCATCATTTTCTCGGGTAAAGGGTCGACCCAAACATTCCTGAACCTCTCAGTTTTTCATGAAATGCTGCCGCGCTCTCTGAACTCCTGAATATCTCACCAACAATCATGCAGGGGCTTGCTTGGGAGACAGACGCACGCACGATCCTCTTCCAGGAAAATCCATTTTTTACAGCGCAACGCCCAACTCCCAGGCGTTCCCAGCACACAGCAGCTATCATTTCCGCCTTTCCCCGCAAGCAATTACACGACGCCGATTACATCCAAGCTTCCACACAGCAGACAGATCACGATGGACCGCTCTGGACTGAAATAGAAGGAACGTTTATACACTAGTATGGAGACCAAGCGGTTCTTATATTTACGCGCAGAGCGGCATACCATCAAAAGATTCTAGCGCGCCAACAGGAGTTTTTGCTGTGCAGGATCTGCATGGTAGTGCAGATGCAACCGAGGAAACATGTGCTATTGGATCATGCACACCTCACGGCTGCCCCCCGGCAACAGGAGCTACGAGTAAATCAATACTGGTCAGGAACAGGTCTCCCCTGAAAGAAATAGGGATCGATGATCTATCTGTCTCGGGGCGTCTTCGTGTAAACGACGCCGATTGCGTTTGAAGGTTTTGGCTTTTGTGGCTTGGCAGCGGGTCATTTCGGTCGTTCGTTTGGTTGATTTACGTGCGGACTGTGTGTAGTTGATTTGTTAGGTTGGAGAGATCGGGCGTCCGAATGGGAATAGGCACACATCCGCTGGCGAGCACGAGCTACGAGCTCAACTATCTCTCCCATCGCGCCACCCCAGCAAACGTTCGGTAGGTCATACGTAGAAAAACATCGAATGATTTTGTTCCAAGGTGGCCGCTCCGATTACTGTAGCCCAAACAAGTACAACTTCGGGGTAGGTGGCGGCTACAACTGGCTCAAGCAGGCTGGCTTTTAGCGCCACAAACTGTCAGCGGGCGAAATGCACAGCACGGCTAGCCAGCAGCAGGCGGGCTCCAGCTTTATCGCTCCTATAGATAGTGATGGAACCTTCTTTGAGCTATTACTTGCAGCTCCGAGGTATGTATGGTGAGCTGATAGCGTCCGGAAACAAACGACAAGAAAAAATGCCCACACAAACGCATACCTATCCAGTCCACCAGCGGCAGGATTCCGACGTGAAGCACGAGCGGGGGGATCGAGAGGGGCGCATCCACGGTCACACCTGCCAGCACTCGAGCCAACGGGCCGAACTGCACAACGTCCTGCAAGAAGGGCTTCAACACGGGGTTTCCAAGCTTTCATACGAGGCGGTAGTGCAGAGAGCGTGAGAGACGAAAACGGCAGGCGAGCGGCGAGGAGGAGGACAAGGAGGACAAGGAGGAGGAGGAGGAGGAGGAGGAGGAGGAGGAGGAGGAGAAGGGGAACCGTTCGTACAGCTGACAGGTCGCGATACATCAACAGATGATCTACAGATTCTACATCTGCCGGCATGAGACGTCGTGCAGGATCTGTACTCGTACAGATCCGACACGGAAAAAGCGAGCTAGATCACGCAGTTCCTACGGCTCCCACCCGGTGACAGCATCTAGATCATGCATATCATATATCGATCTGACCCGAACTATAGACAAAAAACATCGGATATAAATACTCAATCCAAACGCTCCTTATACTATGGGTCAGAGTGGTACCAAGTAAATCAGGGATACATCTATCCTGAAAGACCTGGATCATGGCATCGGGAATCTGATCTGATCTGATCTGAACTGATCTGATCTGATCTGAATTGAACTGATATTTGCGACGTGGGGAAGTCGTGTTTCGGGAGCTGAAAACGGCGGGCGGCGAGGAGGAGGAGGAGCAGGGGAAATAGTTGACCGCGTGGCAAGGAAAATACTATTAACAGCCGCTGTTAATTTTGTATGTTGTCTACATGTATATATACACAACGCAGCTTTCGTGCTTTCCAGCTGGTAGGTTTCAAAAGCTATCGGCTGCTGCCAACGACCGGCCACCGCGTTTCACGTAGGATACATTCGCAACTACCACGTCCCACTATAGTATACCACTATTGCGGGGGACCACAGTAAATAGAACCAAAAGTTGTTGTCAAAATACGGAAATATATAGGTTTTTGTCTGTACCATAGGTCCTATTTACTATGGCCCCCCGTAATACTATTAGTAACACGGGTGTGACAACATATCACACCTGGTTTCAGAGCTGGGATTTCTCGACAGCGGGGACAACAGTGGAAGCATTCGAGCGACGACGCACGTCTACGGAAACATCTCGACGGCATACTTCCGTGTCAACCGTTTTCGCTGGGTGCGCCCCCCTTAAGGCATGTTTCGGAGAAAATCGGCTTCGAAATGTGTCCCAGGGGGTCGGCTATCTTGCATGCCTTAACCACTCTGGCCGTGAATATCAGGACCTCTTAGTCTTCATACTAATTTATAAACGTTCCTTATATTTCTGTCCAGAGTGGTATACGGTAAGGGTCCGTGTGCCTCGGAGGTGGAAATTTAATTACGTCTCGAGTAATTGGTGGAAATTAATTACGTCATACCTGGTAGGTGATTGGTGGAAGTTGACCACGTCACACGTAATTACTTTCACCCACCAATACCTTCTCATCTTTATACCAGGTACTTAATAGACATGTTATGCCTATGAATGCCAGTCAGTTAAACCCTTTCAGAACTGCAGTACCGTTCCGGGGACACACCACTCGAATTTCTAGTGGTTTATCCCCAAAGGGGGACTGTAGCCCTAAAGGGTCCCCAAAGGGGGACTGTAGCCCTAAAGGGTCCCCAAAGGGGGGCTGTAGCCCTAAAGGGGTCAATGCGCATTTAAGGCCACTATTCGTACCTCCAGCGGGTATTTGTTCTACGAGCGCCCGCCTTCTGCCGACACACGTGTGACGCAATGAAACACATGAGAAAAAAATCGCCTGCACGTACATTTCTGCCAACGCAATGCTAACGTCATGCCACTGAGACCTAGCAGGGGGAGGGGGGAAGCCTTCGCCAGCCCACGCTGGGCTAACACGAGCAGTAGCACGGTATACGCGCAGATTGAGGTGAGACGGCTGTACAGCCCGTGGCCCACCTTAAATAAAAACCTGGCTGAATAAACTTGACTGTAAACCCTATAACCCCTACACCTAACACTTCACCCCGACCGCTTGGGGAAATTCCGGGAAAATTCACGAAGCACGTAAAGCCTCGCGGGTCGGGTCGGGTCGGGTCAGGGTTAGCTGGCCCGACCAGTGAGGTTTAGCAAAACCCAACCCGACCCGACCCGACCCGTGAGATTTTGGAGGCCTTCTGAACCCGAGCCGCGGGTCGGGTCATGACCCGTGAAGGAACCTGGAATTTCTCGGAGTTAAGATGAACTGAGAAGAGAGTATGGACTATCAAGCGCTGTTTTTTTCCGAATTGAAGACAAGTGGAACATAAACATTACTACCGTAAGGTGCGCTGTTCAGCACTCTCCCACCCACAAGTTAAAGCATTAAAGTGGCCACGTCCGTGTTGACACAGCAGCAGCAGCAGCCAGTACCTTGTCCATCGATTTGAAGTTGTTCGCCAGCAGGTCGACGATGAGATTCGGGTCGACCTTCTCCCCCACCCCCACGCTCATGGACTTCTGGAACATCCACGTCGACGTCAGCGACGGTTGGTACGCGTTGACCATGCCGAGTGACTCTTTATCAAGCAGGTCACCGTCCAGCGCCTGCAAGGGGTGGGTGTTCCCATACATCATGGCACGAGGAAACGCAGCTGAGGGTAGGGAAATAAAAGGAAGGTGTCGAATAGTAGCGGCCCCCTCTATAGTGCTCGGTTGCCCGCCACAGGGTCTGTATAGTCGCTGGGCACATACGGGATTCACCTGCGTGGTCGCGTGCGCAGCAGTGGCGGTTGCCGCTATAGTGCCGGTGTTGTCGACTGGCGCATACCGGCCCTATAGAGGGGCCATTGCTGTATACGCCCAGTAGTGTTTTGCTGAACCCCAGGACCAATCTCGGAAACCGTCCTACTGACCTAACAAGGAATTTGTGCACACCAAATGCCTACTGACCTACCAAGGCATTCGTGTGCACCAAATGTCTACCCCGTCCGCCTTAGTAAGTCTGAGAGTATATCAAGAGAGAGCGAAGAAAAGGAGGGCGAGGCACATGGGAGTTATGTACAATATCTGCGCTAGCGCACGCATGTCGGAGCTACGAGAGCACACAGGGCATAAGGAGGCAGAGGGTAGGCCAGCGTTTCGTACGGGAAGGGTGTGGGGCGGGGTTTAATAGCGCGAAACACAAGCCAAAATATGGCGGCGCTGTTGGCATCAAAAAAACGACGGCTGCACCAATCGTTACAAGGCGGACAACGCCACGCCGTGCACAGTATTTCCCTTCCAAGGCAACTTACCGGCCCGATATCTTCACTCTCTCATAGTCAGAGCGCCAACACGCGACCACCAGGAAAACAAGCGCCAACAAACCACTAACAGTCACCCTTCCAATACTTCGAGTTGCCCTCAAAATTACCAGCCACGCCTACAGTAACACAGCACATTCTGTAGGAAGGATATGGAGAGAAGCACCGTCGAGACAACGGCCGGTCGTTGTCCCACGGTGCACCCCGCAATGAAACGGCGCGCTCGTTACATCAACGCGAGTCCTGGATCTTCCGGTCATCGGAAAAATATGTACTATTCTGGGCGTAAATACAAGAACCGATTGGTCTTCATATTAATGTCTATATGGACCTTACATTTCCACCCATAGTGGTATCAGTAGAGCTACGGGTGGGCAGGATTTCACGACTACTTACTATCGATAATCGATAGGTTCAAGTCTCCCAATAATCTAACTTTAGTCAGAAAGTCGGCGGGCGAAAATCCAGCTAGCTTATGATCAGCCGACTTGCCGTCTTCCAAATGTCGAACCCCAAAAAGTGGGATGGTCCGGCATCTCCGTGAAACGACCAACTGCGACTAACAGCTACCTGGTATTAATAGTTGGTGCATTAACACTTTTACGACTGCAGCCCCGTTTGGGGAGACAAACTACCTCGAATTTGAGTCGTCTCTCTCCAAAACGGGACTGCACCTCTAAAAGTGGTCACGTCGTGTCGACTCACAGCTCTTTACATATCAGGGATCTCGTCGGGCCTAGCATACCCGCGGTGTATGAAGCGGGAAGGCCGGAGGGAGGAAACAAATATGTAAATCACTGCCATACACCCGTGGCAGGCGTGATTTCGGGGCGGTTCGCACCTCGGACAATGCCCCCGATATTCGCTTCACGTGCCTAGTCAGGCAGGCGAACCCACCGAAGGACAGCGGGCTCTGCATACCGCTGGAAACGGAAATAAAAAGTGCATTTTTAGGTTGGGACGCCGCAGGGGAGGGTAATCAGTGTCGGGTATCGCATGTACAAGAATCAACTATAGTTCAAGCACGATTTGTACCGACACACAAAAAAGCCTAATTCAATACGATTTCATTAATCGAACATTTTCGTTCAGTGTCAGCATGAAAAATACGGGGATGTCGGCGAATGCAGGGCAAAAACACGTACGATGCGACCCTTCGAAATGCGGTGTCCCGATGTGTTTTCGAGTCAACATCCTAAACGAAGGGCGAACGAGGGCGGCGAGCGACGGGAATAACTCGAACGAACATGGGGCAATCCGCGCATCGCACATAAGAGATGTGGCACTGGGGGGAAACGGGAGGAGTTGTACGAGTGCGAGGTTACAGGCGTTTCAAAAGCAGAGAGCACGAAACGCTAAATCTCCCCAAACAACACCCACACAACATCCCAGCAGAGGAATGCTCGAGCATCCAGACAGCATCCACATGATACCTCACTAAGAGCGCAGCACACCTAAAGCCGGGCAGAAAAAAAGCGATGCGGGCGCTTTTGATATACGGCCCCACGCGGTAGCTCAAGTCGTAGATTTGCAGAAGCGTGCCAAGAAAGGGGAATAGCACGTTTTGGGAAAAACTTTCCTGACCAACGAGGCTCCTCGGCTGAGGAACTATATAGCTGCCCAAACAATCTTGGAATATCGTTCGTGTTTTACGAGAATATTCGTGATGTACCTAGGCTACAGTACCAGGCTATGGGAAGGTTCATCGGGTTGAGCTTTCCTTTCATCTTTCGTGGGGGTGAGGCATGGTATAAACTAAGCTCCTCGAGCGAGGGGACCCTTAGAAAGAAAAAGAAAAAAGTGCAAGCCCTACCCTACCATGGCATCCGCATTGCCGGCGAAACAGTGGAGGAGGTGTGTACCACAACAGGGGGGGGTAGCGATTTGTAGCCAAAACATTTTCAGCCTGACGGGGTACCTTAAGAGCACCGCCAACACGAACCAACATCGTCAACTCTTTGGGGACGGCAGTGTCCCGTTTAGGGGACAATCCACTCAAATTATTGAGCAGTGTGTCCCTAAAACGGGACTGCAGTCAGCCCTAAAAGGGTGAAGCCCATCTTCTTCCAACAATACTATTCGAACGATACCTACTCTACGATAGGCCGAGGTGCATGAACCCTTCAAGTACCGCACTGTAGATGATTGCATATATTGGACTCTGATGCCATGTAATTTCTCCTCCAAAACGGGAGTGCGATTCGAAAGGGAATATATAAAAGCCTCCAGCTCTTGTAAAAAAAAAGGTGCCGCACCTGCTGTATAGGTTGAGCGGAAATTATCGATATCCCAGGAATTGAGCACTCTTTTATCGCAGCGCGGGCGGGCGGGAGGGGGTGAGGGGGGCGAGGAGAACGTCCCGGGTCAACAGGAAACATACACGACGGGTTTTACGACAGAGGGATACATATACGCCGCCAGGTTCGGGCCAAAAAAATACTCGTTAATGATTGGGCTTTTCCCCCGGGGAGGAGCTACGTACCCAGCATCGATCTTTTTCTTTTCTGAAAAAAACCCGATGTATACATGGACCTCGAACGTTAAAGTAGGCCATGGGATTGATTAACCGTCGGGTCAAGCGTGCATTTTTTTCTTTGAGCCACGTTTTGGGTGGGAGTATATAGAGCTCTTCAAGCCAGGGGCCGCAAAAGGCAAAAGTAGGTGCACCCCCATCGTAGCATGCATCACACCTACAGAACACCTACCTTACATACACCTATACACACACACCTAGCGTCGCCTATCTGGCAGACGCGGTCCCATGCGGCGGGAAGCGGGCTCCGCTTGTAGGTGGGGAAGAACCCGAATAGAACCCGCTGGAATTCCAGCTCGTCGATGCCCACCCCCTGGTATCTGCCAAAGCGTTGTTGTTTCAGCGAACGTAAAGAGGGCATCGGTATATCAGCAGGTCGTTTTGCACCACGCCGCGGGGTGATGCGTATGTACAAGCGTGCATCCACGTGGGGAAACTTAAATCCTTAAGGGACGCGACGCGAAAAGGGTATGGGTGTCGCTAGGAACTTGCGGAGCAAGACGGCTTTTAAAATCGTGATAAATGTGTCAGCTGTGCGTTGGACTGGTTGATTGAATGGTCGACACCCTAACCCTTAACTCTTGCAAGCGTGCGTGATTCGTCGGGCACGACGGCGGCGCGTGTTTCTAGATTTTTTCGAGAAAAAAATACGTTTGTTTTTTCTTCAATCACTACCTTTACTTTCCAGCCTAACTCGTCGGAGGTTCTTATCCTCACCAACCTTCTGGACAAGCCGTGGTCACAACGATATCTGGTAAAAAAAACGACCGAAAAAGTAGTATTATTAAGGTTGATGCTCCTTTTTTTCTAGCTATTGTGGTAGGCCCGTTCGCAATATTCATAACGGCCGTCCACCTTTTGTGAGTTGGGGACGTTTCGTTCGAACGAAAATGAAAGTCGCCAGTCCTGAGTCTGTCTGTTTTTTTTCTCGGAGAATGCTGCCGTCGTCGGTCGTAAATTCTAGGCTTCGGCGATCTCGAAGCGGATCCCTATTTTTTGTGAGAAGTGCCATAATAGGAAACTTGCATATCGCTTGGAATTACATATATACACCCAAATAACACACGGGTGACGAGATAATAAACACGCTGGGAGGAAAACTCACAGCCGATTTTCTCCATAAGAAGGGGGGGACACAGAAGGAAAAAGGCGGCTTTGCGGGGGGAGGCCTCGCCGAGAAATCTCCATAGAGACGACTCGTTGGGCGTTGCTAGCGCTCTCTACGTCGTTGAAAACCAGCGTTGAAATTCGTCCTGTATAGGGTGTGTGCTATCGTTGGTGTGTTAGACCTTATGGAAAAGGTGACGACGACGTATGACGACTGCGGCAACGACCGCTCGCGCGAGGCAACGCGGGCTGCTGTGTTTCGTCTGGTCCATGGTCTACAGTAGTGTCCGAACTGTTCGGAAATATGTGAAGTATTTGAAGCCGCCAGTGCTGCTATGATACTCTCAGTACTCGGAGTACGAAATGTACTCGATACTTCCGAGTACGCTCGGAGTGTAGAGTATGCTGAGCTTCTGTATATCATTTGTTTTAATGTGTTGCTGTTGTTATTGTTGTTGCTGCTGTTTCTGGTGTTGCTGTTGTTGATATTGCTGTTCTACACTTTTGCTACAGCAGTGTTGATGCTGGTGTTGTTGTTGCCTTTCTACACTGTTTCATACATCAGAATGATCGAGGTTTTACTCGTTAAGACTGTTCTTTGCAAGGTGTGTGTCGTATTTACATCGAGATCAAGGC
This sequence comes from Nereocystis luetkeana, assembly GCA_031213475.1. NCBI lineage: Eukaryota > Phaeophyceae > Laminariales > Laminariaceae > Nereocystis > Nereocystis luetkeana. The sequence goes on along the minus strand of JARUPZ010000013.1, from coordinate 2,181,860 downwards.
GGCTACGGTTATTTCGTGACCTCATGCGAAAGGGTACGTATGTATGTATGTATGTATATACCGACAGTATGTATGTATGTACCGACAGTTGGCTCCCCTGAGTGAGAACGCCAAGTCACAGCGAGAGAGCGGACCAAAAACAACACACCTGGGCGAGAGCGGCTCTGCACCTACATTCAGAACTTGGGGGACCTTGAACCATAGGTCGTTGGCGCAGCGTAACAGGCGATCTCACTTCACTTTGGGCGTGAATTTAAAGAGCGCTTGGTATTCATATCAATGTATAAACGTTCCTTGTATTTTCCGGCCACAGTGGTATAAAACATTAAAACTGCAAACACGCACCTGGTACCAGGTACCCGGTAGGGTAGTTATTTGGTTGGTCCAGTGGCGTCTGAGCGGCTGTAAAAAAAAAAACTAAAAGTGACCCCCCTACGAGGTTGGAGGAAATGAAGAAACAAGATGAACGTGACATGGGGTAGTTTGGTACAAGACATAGATAGTAGCGAGAACACGATCGCTACACTAGGAGATAGACGGTGGCCACAGGCGGCGAAACAGGAAGGGGAAAATACTCTATCAAATGGTTTCGATGTAATATACGGAAAAAAAACGTTGTGAGCGCCCACCTGCTGGAGGTGTAGTAGGAACGGTGCCCCGTCTCGAAAGGGATGCGCGGCCGACGATTGAATGATCAAGGCACGCAACAAATGAGCACACTCCCCCCTCTACCCCCCCCCCCCCCCCCCAACATAGCCTTGTTCGACGAGAACAACTTACGTGGGCAGGAGGTCCCAGTAGTCGTCCATCATGCTCTCCAGCGACATCCGGCGAGGGTCGGCGTCCATGTAGGCGAACATGTACGTGGTCCTGGACATGGCCGCGCCCGCACACACAAACGAACGCGACGCCTTTTTTTCATGCGTCGCAAGGTGTCTAGTAAAAACCGTGTGGGCCTTGTTGAACTGCACATCCTATACAATGCAGGCGCGTGAGCTACGATACGCCAAACATTTTTGGGCTAAAAAAAAACAAATACTTCCGATTGTAGGGCCTCCTTGAGGGCACTGAGGACCTCAACCTGCTATCGTTGGAGCACTATTTGTGGAATACCACTCTGACCGGTAATATAAGCTCTTTTCGATAATCACATCAGAGTCCGATCGTACGTTATATTTCCGAACAGAGTGGTACGTGCTATTCGCTGTGGACATATACAATAAGCCATCGGGGTGGTGCGCTTCCATTTTTTTCTCGGAGTCATTTTTTGGGTGAGAGCTAGACTGGACCGCAGTCCCTTTTTAGAGACGAACCACTCAAACTCCAAATAGTTTGTCCCCAGAACGGGACTGCGGTCCTAAAAGGGCTAATGAGCAGGGAGCCTCAGAAGGCACAAAGTAGGTGGTTCCCACCTATCGTAGCAAGTGTCTGCGCACACGCACGCGCCCCTTAGGTAACGTGCACAGCCATCAAAGAGGCACCTGTCGGGTTTCACCCTTCCCACGTAGGTATCACAACGTCATCGTCCTGCCTCGTGGGACGGGCTGGACTGCTCCATCGAAACCACATCGGGTGGGTTGCTTCGCGGATTGTCAGCAGTACACACGGTCCGGTGGCGTTCCTACGGGCAATCGTCTCTCTCAAAAGTCAAGTCAAAGCAGACCGAATTTTAGTGTTTCTGACGAACTGCTTCGTTTATGCAGCATCGTAAACATGTTTTAATGGCTTCCGCCCAATCTGGATATCTCGACTATACTTCCTGTGGGGGAAGACGCATATTGGCCGCTCGAAACGAGGGGACAATGCACGAAGAATCTCAACGCGGAGGGGTGCTTCCCACGAAAAACAAAAAAGTGTCGAGCGTAGACACGACGCGTCGTCCTCCCACCTGTCTCCCGGCCCGGACCCAGCAGGAAACGCCTCCCAGAAGTATTGAACGCCCACGCCGCCCCCCTTGCTGATGATGGGCGTGTTCGCGTAGATAATATCACCGCTCTTGTTGTTGTCAGGGTTGTAACCCCTGCTCACGCACGGCGTATCGTTTGCGTCGGTGAACAGTCATGCGGGTCAAGGATACACGAAAGCGACCGTCTAGGGCTGAAAGGAGGCGACCAAAGCCCACCCTTACTTAGTCCGACCGGATGGGATACTTAACTCACGGTGCAATGGTTGACTTGCCCACAAACGGGGGGGGGGGAAGGGGGGAGGAGGTAGGCAAGGCATGGTAGCCCACGATTTGGACAAGGGCGTGGGCCACGGACGATCCGCGGGCGACGCCAGGCCCCCAGCGCAATTGCAGGCGGGGAACCACGAGGTCAACGTACACAAACGCAAGACAACACACACCCCTCGGATGAGACTCGAGGCTGATCTTCTCCACAGCAGAGGGGTGGCAAAAAGCAGAGCGACGACGCATCGAAGGAAAGACTTCGACGAGGTCAATCCAAAAGCCACCACGCTCTGGAAAACATCGGCTAGCATTGTTCCATCGTAGGGAGCCCCACGAATCAAAGCGAGAGTTTTCGAAGCGGATGTGAGAGAACTATCACGGGGAACCATAGTTAATAGGACCTATGGTATACATAAAAACTTATATATTTAAACATTTTTACCTACAATATTTGGTCCTATCAACTATGGTCCCCCATAATAGCGAGGGTTCAAGCCCCCCCCCCAATTATAAACCCCAACGATGGTACGCTTGCGCAGGGACGAACAGCAGTAGCGGTCTGCGACTGTGAGTGCCTGCCAGTCACGGGAGTTGTTAGTATGCCGCGGAAACAGATTCGGGGCAACGCAATTTATTTTCACCTCCACTCTTTTTATTTAAAAAAAAAACAGACAGAAGTGATGGCCTGAACCATTCCTCGCGCTGAAAAAGGAAGAGGTATATCATACAGGACCACACCTCGCGCAGGACCCCACGACGAGGCACACTCCCTCAGGCTTCTTGCCCCACCGGATCTGCCGTACCATGGGAGAGGCGTTTCCCATGCAGTCTAGCACCAGCCGAGACGTCACCTACGCGGCGGGACACCATTATACGGGAGCTAGAGCTTTCATCAAGGCCGCCCCCACAAGAAGAAAAGGCGGCGTACTGCTGTAGTTTAGTGAGATGGACGCGTGCTACGGTAAACGGGTACACACCTGATTTTTCTGAGAATTTTCTTAAAGAAGCTCCTCACTCAAGGATCTCTATATCTGACCCCATGACCTCAAAGTCTATCCGGGGGGGGGGCATACTAACAGCGGTCAGAAGTCATCATATACACAAACACCCATGTATTCCAGCTCTTTTGCTATGAATACCACGTTGAGGTGAGGATCCCCAAGCAGGCGATAGCCGAGAAGACGACGTTCTCATAAACCTCGCCCAGGCCTTCGATGATCCGCGTGATCCGTATGATCTGCATGATCTAGCTCTTGTCGCCGGGATGGAAGCCATGCAAGCCGCATATTCTCCCGTAGTACATCTGCTTCTGCTGTAGGTTGGGATCTGTACTTTACAGATCCTTCGCAGCATTTCCTTATCGGCACGTTAGGACCTACGTGACCTACAGCTCGTGATCTGCCATGGGGTGCGGACTCTACCGAATGGCACATACATGACTCTCACCTCTCCTCCTGCCCCCCCCTCGGACTTCGCCCCGGGCTTCGCGCCGGGGGGCGAAAACGGGGACGTCAACAGAGCAACCCCGTCCGGCCTCACGCTAACGCCATCGATGGATGTGAACTCCATCACAACCCCTCCCTTCGCTTCAAACCTTCTCCTCGCTCTATCTACCAGGAGGGACGGCCTTAAGGTAGATCATAACATGGGAGGGGGGGGGGGGGGAGCGCGGCGCAAACGCCAACGGTATGTGTCAGTGAGGTCTCGGGGGTGGAAAACGGGCCGGGAGGGGAAGGGGGTACTCGGCATCATGCATGGCCGTAGTCGTATGGCCATAGACCCTCGCATCCCTACAACGTCGGCACAGAGTAACGCCGGGTTCTTATCGGCCAGGCAGACAGTGCTTGCACCAAGCGCGAAGCGGCTTTGAGGTGTTTGGCGAGTCGCATGAAGGGTGAGCTGCATCTTACTGTTCATATGAACCCCTTTATGAGGGGTGGAGGGGTGGGACACGTCGAGCTGTACGCCAAAAAATATCGTCATTGACGGCGCACCACAGCAAATGGATCGAAGTAACGGATTAAGCAGAGCTCTGAGAACGATGGCCGCATGTGCGCACCATCTCGTGTATTCGGCAGCCCAAGGAGAGGGGGGAAGAGGACGTAACCAGGGCATACAGCTGCTGTTTTGTCGTGGCAAAAATGCTACCCCCAACTCGCCGCTAACCGCATCTTCCCTGAACCAAACCTCAGGCTCAGAGCGGGAGCAAAAAAACACAAACAGGGTAAGGAATTCAAAACGGTCCAGTTCGTTGTCGTCGCCGCCTACAAATCGCGTGGAACCTTGCCGGAAAGATTTCACGGAACGGACAGACAATCGATTCCCACTCTAGATATTTCAGTTCGGGTATATCCCTTATCTGCATTGTTAATAACCTGTATTTATCTAGATCATGTTGCCGCGAGGGACCCGAGCCGTATAACCTTCACGACATAAGAGCACGACGACGGGTTTCCTGAGCTAGAGGCATGCGTGCTTTACGGATCCTGCAGAACGTATCATAACGGCAGGTTGAGAACTATTATTAGATGATCGACAGTTGATCATGATATGATATATTTATCTGTAGATGATGTATCTGTACGAAGCGTTTCCACAGATCGGACAGGTCCCCCCGCCTGCGACAGACCAGACCTCCATGTTCTTGATCCAGATATGTGTCTGACCTGGTCTGCGTACATTATCTACTCTGCACGACCTCTGCCGTGAAGCGCGTTTTTTTAGCTCGCACACAGTGGTTGTGACCGTTTTTTAGCACTCTTTGTTCTCGGGTGCTTGGCTAAAAAACGGGTGCTTGGCCGCTCAAACGTCGAACACTATATTTTCGGAAGGCTCTCTCCCTCTCTCTCTCTCTCTCTCTCTCTCTCTCTCTCTCTCTCTCTCTCTCTCTCTCTCTCTCTATCTCTCTCTCTCCCTCTCTCCCTCTCTCTCTCTCTCTCTCTCTCTCTCTCTCTCTTTCTCTCTCTCCCTTTCTCTTTACCGACATCCTTCCGAAAACAACCTGGGTCAATAGGGACATGTCGGCAAGAAAAAAACTTCCCGTTTTGAAGAAACAATCGAGCGGTGACTTCAACCCTTTTTGGGGACCGCCGTCCCGTTTTAGGGGACAAAACTATGTGCTTGAAATTTGAGGAGTGTGTCCCCTAAATGGGACTGAAGTTTTCTCTGAAAGGGTAAAAAAACGAGCGCACCCCAGTATGTGCGAACTCAACGCTCTTTCACCGTGTGTTCTAGGTGGGGGGTAGGGGTGTGTATGACGCGGCTCCTGCGCGCATGTCTTGCATATTTGCCGGGGGGGTGGGCTGTACCCACACGGGGGCGGGGTGGCTTGCACAGCATCTCCCAACCGTACACAGAAATGATTTGGATCGTGATCTAAGATCATGATCATGATTTAGATCGTGACCTTTCCGATGCTGTGAAAACATCATCGGCTCAACGTGTTAGCTAGCGTCTCTTTGCATGCATACCCCCACAGACAGGTTTTGCATAACGTCTCAGAATAACGGCAAACACACAGCAGGATCTGAATCATGATCTACGATCTAGGTCGTTATCTGTCCGTCCGGCATTTGAAACTATTATCAGCTCAACGGGGCGAGCATCTCCGTACGAACCTCACAGACGGGGCTGCAGTAGATCGTTATCCCTCCGCCTGGCACGTGACACAATTATCATCTCGAACGTGCTATATACCATCTCTGTATGACCCTCACGAGATCTTTCTCGGACAACATCTCACGATAATAGCAAACACAGGATTTAGAAAGTGATCTGTAGATCATGATATCTAGATCGTGAGCTGTAGATCGTGTTCTCTAGATCGTGATCTACAGATCATTATCTCTAGATCGTGATCGGTAGGATCATGATATCTAGATCGTGATCTCTAGATCGTGGTCTACATATCATATTGTCTAGATCGTGATCTCTAGATCTTGATCTGCAGACCACGATCTCTAGATCGTGATCTGCAAATCATGATCTCGGAGATCATGATCTGTTCCCAAAACCTCCTCCCGCTCAACGTGCAAGAATTATTGTCCCACTCACTTGACTCCCGTGTTCAGAACATCGGGACAAAACGTGTCAACGGCGCCCGGGTCGCCCTCCGCCCTCTTGAAACCCGCACGCAGGGGGTTGAAGCGAATGCTCACACAGTCTTCCGCGTCCTGCGCACAGCCGGGAAGACACACCACAAAGCGCCACACGCACATATACAACAGTGTCATCATGACCGGGGGGGGGGGGGGGGGGGGGGGGCTCCTTTTTTGCTTGCCTTAATCGTTTGACTGTTGACCACGCACCTCTTTCGAGATGGGGGGCGGCGGGGGGGGGGGGGGGGGGGGGGGGTACTCGATAGCATGCATAAGCGTAGTCGTATGACCATGGACCCTCGCACCCCTACAATGCAGGGACGGCAACAGAGTCATGACGGGGCGGCGGTAGACCCCCGCATCCCTACAATGCCGGGACGGATCGTCTTCGGGTTTTCACCGAACAGGGAAACAGTGCTTGCACCTAGCGCGAAGCGCCGTAAGGTGTTAGGCGAGTCGCATGAAGTGTCGGGACCGGGGGGGGGGGGGGCGTACTCATTTGCTGCTTGCCTTAGTCATTTGACCATTGACCACGCATCCCTTTCGAGACGGAGCAGGGGGGGGGGGGGTACACTCATATTATGCATGGCCGTAGTCACTATGGCCATGGACCTGCGCATCCCTACAATGCCCGGGCGGAGCGCGTCGGGTTTTCACCGAACCCGGGAGGGGGGCGGGAGGAGGGGGGGCTACGAACAAATCGGTAGCTTAGCGCCACAGCTGCGAGGATGGATCCGGGGGTTTCGTGCAGAAGAGAAGTTGCTATAAAACTCCCTGTGTGGCTCGACCCCTTTCTGCCTACTCCCACATATTTTGGCCCAAATCACTTGGAATTAGACTGGGACAGCTGTTGCAGTTGGAAAAGGGCTGTATCCCCTTTGGAGCTGCACTCGCATGCTTGGGCCCAAATCACTTGGAATCAGAGTGGGATAGCTTTTTCCTTATTGGAAGGGGTAGGGTTAAGGGGGGGGTGATGAGAGGCGGGGGGGGGGGGGGGCTGTGGCCAGAACCAACCGCCCACAAAAACGCGAGCCAGCTGGTGTGATGCGCGAAGGATTTGCCTTTTATTTCCAATCTCAGTTTGCTGCTTGCTGCTGCTGCTGTGAGAGAAAATGGGCCGCCTGCGAAGAAAACGAGGACTACGAAAAGCTTACGGTGGCCTAGCTTTGACCGAAATGATTGATAGCCCAAACTAAACCCGCAGATATCCTTCCTTCCGAGAGAGTTCTGAGAAAATTCCGAGAAGCTTCCACTACCTCCTCAGGTGGTTGGGGACAGGGTCAGGAGTCAAATCCAAGCACATTTCAACCATCCCTTCGAAGCCGGGTCAAGGCCTTTGCGTCTCTCAAACTCAAACGGGGCACAAACCCCCGTGTGCATGGGAAAGTCAGAAACTCGAATCGATCTCGTTAATACCCGAGGTAGTATTCCACTGTAGAGTGATCATCACCTGTGCGGTGACCACGGACTCTATGTTAGGTGGTGGGGTAATGCGAGAACAACAACATCACTAACAACAACAACAACAACAACATCAACGTCAACCAACAGCGTAACGCACAAAGCCCAATCGAACGGGGCCCCACATGACATGAGCACACACATCTCCCCCCCCGTCCCCGTCTCGGTCCCAAATATACTCGCCCCCTGCGTTTGGTGCAAGCACAGTCTGCCTGGTCCGTGAAAATCCGACGTGCTCCGTTCCGGCATTGGTGGGATGCGAGGGTCAGTGGTCATACGACTACAGCCATGCATGATATCGAGCACCCCCCCCCCGTCGGTCTCCGCCTTGTCGGTGAAAACCCGACGTGCTGCGTCCTGGCACTGTACAGGGTGTATGGTCATACGACTACGGCCATGCAAGATAATGAGTACACCCCCCCCCCCCCCCCCGGGTCTCCGTCCCAACCATAGTCGCCTCCTGCAATTCCGAACACGGCTTGCCTCTTTGCTAAGAACGTCCGCCTCCACCATCTCCTCCAACTCCGCCTCGCTGATATTCCACTCCTGCTCTCTTCCCAGCAGAGGACCCCTCTCCACGACGCCCACCTTGAACCCCCTGCAAGCACAGGGTTTCCCGGAGGCGTTTAGGTCGACAACGTAAACGGCAACGAACCCTTTCGCTACTGTAACTCTATCCCACACCACAGTATAAGTAGCTAAGCGTGTCCCAAATAATGCGGGGTGGAGTTCAAGAGAGATTAAATTATCTCCTGGGTAAGAGTGGCAGGGGCTGCGCTTGAGCCTGTACTGAAATGTATACTTCGTGCTTATGAACACGAAACAAAACAAAAAAAATGAGGGCGGATGGGTCAGCCAGTGAAACACAAAACGCCTGCGGCGGTAGCAAGAGAAAACCCCAGGCAGTGCCCTATGGAAGACCACCCACAACAACGGCGGAGAGGCGGTGTCGGAAGGCGTCGGCGGTTTTCCACCAACACATGTTCATTGCCTAGCCACGCGCGAAAGTCGTTGAAGAACTACATTCCAACCGCAGAAAAGAAATACAGCTGGCCGAGGAAGCGTGTTGAGCGCAACCTGTCGTAGCTTTGCCCATCCTGCAAGAAGATAACACACATGAAAACTGAGAATAGTGCTGGCTACCGCCCGCGGCACTCCGAGTGCTCTCGCCCAACACCTCACGGCGCTTCGCGCTTGGTGCATGCGATGCCTGCCTGGTCGGTGAAAACCTAACGTGGTCGGTCCCGGCGTTGGAGGGGTGCGAGGGTCTATGGTCGTACGACTACGGCCATGCATGACAAGAGTGCATCAGCCCTCCTGCGCTCTTGTGGGAACGTGAGCGAGTAGTGTCCACCCGTCGATCGTGTATTACCTTTCAAACGGTACACCTATCACGAGGCTGCTAAGGCTCCACCAGTCAAGAGGCTTCGAACGGTTCGTTCGCGACGAAGCTTCGAACGGTCCACATTTCACGAGACTTCGAACGACCAACCAATCACCAGGCGTGGCTGCGTACATACCTCATCTGCAAAGCCGTAGCCACGAAGATGCCTAGGGTTCCCCCGCAGACAAGCACGTCGAACGTAGGAGGGTTTTCAGCACCAAAGGGCGTTTCGCTCTCAGTCACGAACGTAGGGGCCGGTCCAGCCTCCTCCCCCGTCTTCATGTTTCGCAACGCTGTCCACCCAGCGTCCGCACGAACCAGCCCCTGCTCACCGAACCGAATCGCACGGGTTTCCACACAAGAAGTAGCGTTGATGTGGGGGGCGTAGCGGCGGGTGGAAGAGCAGGCGGGGGGGCGGGGGGTGTACTCGATATCATCCATGGCCGTAGTCGTGTGACCTTAGAACCTCGCATCCCCTACAATGCTGGGACGGAGCACGCCGGTTTTTCACCGACTAGGCAAGCATTGCTCGAACCAAGCGCGAAAGGCCGGGAGGCGTTCAGCGAGTCGCATGAAGGGTGAGCTGCATCCCACAAAGAGCCGCTATTTTGGCGGATTTTCTTGCATATGTATGGCAGCGTCTACGAATTGGCGGAGTCATTTGTTGTTCGTCTTAGTTTTTTTACCATTGACTACGCACCCCCTTCGAGACGGAGCACCGTTCCTACCCCTCACAAAGACATCTTGTACCTTTGGGCGCTCATCACGTCTTTCCATCGCGTACATATCACAAAAAAACATGTTTTTTTCTCATCTTACCTCCTGCCTGTTTCGCTTTTAGTGGCCACCGCGTGTGTCCTAGGATGGCGATCATTTTCCAATCAACTTTATCTAGTACTAATGTACAGCAGTAACCTCTTTCGAGGAACCCCGCGAGAATGGAAAACGGCTCATAAGGGACCTCAAATTTCTGCCTACCATATTCGCACATTATAGAGATATCTTGTATACTGCAAGGGATAAGCGACGCGTGCTACATCCGAGGTTCGTAGCACGTTTTTGGCCGATTTGTTCCTGATTTTATGGAGCTGTTCGGCTAAGCAACTGGGTACCCGGCATTCCCAGCGTGTTATGCAATATGTTTTGTTGTGCATCTACAGTTCGGCCTTGGGAATGCTCATCGAATTGACCCCTAAGGATGTTCTCAAGGTCGGTTTTGACTCGCTAATAGTATGGAGTTCCGTCCGTGAGGAACCTCAGAAAAATGTAGGTGTTACGTCTTATCATAGCGCGCATCCGGTCAACTCTGATGAGGGACTAATAAGATAAATAAGGAACCTCCATATTCCGGAAGCACCACGAAGGGCTACTACAAGGGGCTACCTAGGGCGCTTAAAAAGGGTATACCTACTGCACTAAACTTCTGCAAGTCACTTTCGAGGGGGGGGGGGTGCACCCGCCATCATGGGGGGCGGTTGGTACTCTCTTTGTGCTGATCATTCCACCCATTGATATGTGACCAGAATACGAACACCACAAGAAAGGCACGGGGCTCGTGCTCATGCTCAAAAGCACGCCCACCGTGATGCTTCTCCTGACCAGGACACGGCCCTCACTGAGAAAGGCACTGCAAGGTTTACGTTTTTCGCCCATACATCAGGCCTACTCCTGTATTGCACCACAGGAATGCGCCGCAGTACAAGAGCCTACAGGCCCTTCGCCTCCGAGGGGGTGATGCCAATTAAGGGTCGCGAGGGAAGGGGTAAAGCAAGAGAAAAGGGTCAATTTCGAAGTAGGATTGGCAAGACGGTTAAGAGCTGAACCCACGTTTTGTTGGGCAAGCTTTGTACTTGACTGGAACTTCAGGTGGGATTATTTTCATTCTGAACAAAGCTTAAGAGCCGTTTTTTATTTTTAACGAAACGCTGCTAAGGGGCAGAAACTTGCCAAATAGGGAAAACATATTGTCAACTTTCGAAGTAGCAAAAACAAAAAAGCGAAGCGAAAACTTCGAATGAAAAATTCCATGAAAGTGAAAAAGAAGGACTATTCACAGGGAAATGTCTCTCAACATTTTCCAAGGTTTGTCCATTTTGGCACGTCGAAATTTACACGTTATGGCAACTTGGCAAATTTCAATATCATGGCAAGTTGGCAAGTGTTTTGCTATTTTTCCGTGGCGTGGACGGCTTTCCGCCAGGCGGGACACACGACACACCACCGAATACTACATACAGCACGAGGACAGAAAACAAGCGGCAAGAGGATCATTTTACCACGGCGCTGCAGCTTAACCCGTTTTCATATTTCATGCACGCTTTCTGGAGTAAAAAAACTACTTGAAAATAGTGTAGAATGGTTTTCGCAGCGGTCGAAAGGGTTGGTGCGTGGATTTTGTACGAATTACCTGGTATGTTGACGACCCTCCTGCCCCCATCGCCTGGCTGCTGCTCGGCATGGCATCCATGATGCGCTGGGTACGACCCGTTTTCTCGCTCGCCCCCCCGGATACACCCACGCCGGCGGCCATCATTCTCGTCGCCGGCAGCCTTCGCAGCCGTGCCTTATCGCGACCGAACGCCGGCGATGGGAAGGCATCATCTCCGACATTGTTGCCTAGCGCCGTCACCGCCGCCGCCGCCGCCGTCCTCGCAGAGTGGTAGTCATGTAACCAGGAGGCTGGTGAGAGAGAGAGAGAGAGATAGAGAGAGAGAGAGAGAGAGAGAGAGAGAGAGAGAGAGAGAGAGAAAGAGAGAGAGAGGGCGGGAAGCGTTACGCTCTTTCTACCGCTGATAAATGCTCTTGAAGGTGCTCTTTGGTCTTGAGAGAATCAACGGCTAAGCAGCAGCTGCCGTCCAATAAATACCATTGTTGCACATATAGGCACTGCATCTGTCGTACGAGAAGGTGACCCAATCGTTCGGTTTATGTTGTCGCTAGAAGGAGGCGGTAAGTCCTTACCACTCACCAATACATACCAGGTATGGTACGCATTTGCCAGCAGCGTACCTTCGGGCGTCCTCCATATTGTTTCTCAGTGTGTGTCGATGAGAGATAGAGAGAGATGGAGAGAGGCCATGCTGTGAAAAAGACATGTCACGCCCCCGGACAGATCGGCATCCAAGCTCGCAGGGTTACAGGACTGCGGGCTCTGTATTTTCACATCTCCACATACAACAGGCAGTAGTACGAACAGCTGATGCTAGGTACGTAGGAACAACAGGATAGTCGTAACCGCTGTCGTCACAACTTGTGCGCGTTGGTGGAAGGTGTAAACGTACCAGCTCCTTTTTAGTACCGCAGTCCTGTTTAGGGGACAAACTACTTGAAATACGAGTGGATTGTACCCAAAACGGTACTGCGGTTCTAAAAGGGATAAGCCAACCCAACCCAACCAAACTGTTACCCTGGAATTTATTTTTTTGTCTTATTTGCGCTACGAGCACGGCGTTCTGCGGATGTTTCAGGCAACTCGACAGGGTCCCCTCCTAATTTTTTTTCGGCGGCGCCAAAATTGGAATTTCGCATTCGCTCGTCGCACTTGTAGTGGCATGTACGGAAGCGGTCGCCACCATCGTCTCCCTCTCTGCAACGTACAGACACGCGATCCACCCCCTGCTCGCCAGCCGTGCCAGGTACCAGGCACCTGGTATAATAGGTATTCACGTCTTTACCCTTTTATTACGGGGGGCCATAGTTAATAGGACCTACTATGGTAGACATAAAAACCTATATATTTAACCATTTTTACTCGCAATATTTGGTCCTATTAGCTATGGTCCCCCGTAATAGTACGTAGTGCAGTCCCGTTTTGGGGACACACTACGAGTATTAGTACTGGAATTTGAGTGGTGTGTCCACTAAACGGGACTGCAGCTCTAGGGTTGCAGACAGCACCATCGACAGGCGGGACTTACAGCTGTAGGAGCCCGACTGATATTGTACTGCATAGCATGCCAGGTGCGTGCATGTTTAGCACCAGCTAACTACTGACGTGTCGCAGCAATAGCAGCATTATCACATGCCAGGTGACAGGTATCCTCTACGATTCTCTTTACGACGTGCGCTGTCCGCTGGTCTGCGTCTCGTTGTGGCTTGTCTTTGTTTGTTGCAGAACGAGAAAAAGAAAAGCGAACAAAATTGCGGTGAAATGCACTCGACGGCTGTATACGCAAGTAAAAACTACCTGGTAGAAATTAGTCCGCTTGTTGTGTGCTCTGCGCCGCTGCTGCGTACTGTGTTTGCTATGATTCCAGGTGCGGATATACAAGCAGTAGAAGGCGAACCACCGGCTCTGCTAGCTCGCTAGACCCACTGGGTATAGTATTGCCCGATCGTGGCAGGAAGAGTGTGGGGGTTCTAGATCAGCAGCACGGACTGCGCGTGACGCACTGCTGTGAGAGGTCGGTCTTATTGGAGTACCAGGTAGTCTTATGAGAGCATCTTCTTGCAACGTTTACGTGTCGGGTTTTTTTTGTCTACAGCAGCAGTACAGCAGTAGCTAATCTACAGCCAGCAGTACGCCGTCTTCGGCACGGCTCGCTTCGACCGAGACACCGCCACGGCGCGTATATCATTTGCTGTGCGCCGGCTACGCCTCGCTGCTTCCGTACACTCACACTCTGCTCCATGACAAGACACTGAGCAGAGCAGACATGGAACATGTAAAAAAAGCTGCTGTGCAAACATGTGTTGCTGTTGCTCGAGGCGGTATAAAAATCAAACAGTCCCGTCACACTATCGATACTGCTGTCACCTGTTCCAGGAAGTGTCGTGCGTCGTAGCTTCGGACCCAAAGCGAAACCTTGCACCACCGCTACGGCAATCGCGCACAGGAGTGCGATTCTTCTACCATGGAACCTCATCAGAGGCCTGATGTGCCAGGTGTGGGTGTGTGCACGCTGTGACGAGTGGGGACAAAAACATGTTTTTCCCTGATGTAAATGCCTCCATATTCTCGTGGTCATGTGTCACACTGGATTACAGGGTCGTGGCTCCAGCACCAGCGTCGCGCTGACCTGGTTTGCGGGTACCTGCTCCCTGAGCACACGTAGGTGAGCATCTGCTCTCAACGAAGACAGTGCTTATTCTCTGAAGATACTGAAGACTTTCTGTGGCCAGACCCTACGAGGCAAGACTACGGACCGTCTCCATCGAACATGGGAGGAGGAGGGACGAAGCGGCATCTTCTTTCATTCAAAAATGGGTTCGGCACCGTGAGACATATGACCCAATTGGCTGTCGTTGGTTTCTGCTCAGGGAGAGGTAAGCTGTCAATTTGACGATCTCTCTGTAAGTGGTCGCCTAGGCCCCATGCAGCTGGTGGTGGTCGGCCGTTACCGTCGGGGTGGTGATGGCCTATCATACATTGGACGGCTGTTTTCGTTCGCACGTTCGCGGAAGCTCTTTATTCGGTTTTTAAACAGCAGTAAAGAAGGCTTACGTATACCTGGTATGCCGTACACCACCGTACGGCTGTCATACCGGCATGCCTCTGCTTGCTCGTACCCGCAGGACTGCTGTGTATCTCTTGACATCCACCTGCACAGAGGGTGACAGCAGTTGAATGGCAGGCTCAGCGAGACATACTGGTTGAACCCTTCTCTGACCTCTGTGTGCCGTAACGCAACATCCACAGCAGAACAACAAAGCAAGCCTATACCCGCAGAGAAACAACAAGCGCAGCCGGCCCTACAAGCTTTCTGGCTGACCTGTGACGAGAAGTACTCGTACATCAACAGTAAAAAAAAGAGGTTCGAGTACGTATGTCCGTCCGACTCAACAAATGTCAAGATACGTGCCACGTGGATTGAACTGAACGTATGCTACAAAAATTGACTGGTTTTTGATGTGGCATCACGGTCTTATTAATATGAGTATTGAAAAAAATGATAGCTGTATGCATAAAATATTTGTGTTCCACCACGCACGTTCTAAAGGAGATGCCTTTGACGTTACATCTTTCATCAAATCAGGAGACAGCATTTTGACCCCTTAACAGACAGCAACTTTGCCTCGACGCCTCGACATTCGTCGATGGACACCAAACTACTACCTGGTAGGTTTTAGTATGAAAAAATCGGCCTTACACCCTTGACAGCGCACGTTTTGCCTTGCTTGAAACGTCTCATGACGCCTTTTTCCTTCATCGCAAACGTGTTGGGTTCACCTACGAGTACGAGTGAGTACAGGAGTGTGTTGTCTTCTTAAATACTGCTCTGTCCGGAAATGTAAGGAACCGTTTGTGTTCATATTTCCACATGAACCATCCCTATATTTCCGGACAGGGGGGTGCGTACTTGCGTACTCTTGTCAACTTTTAGGGCTGCAGTCCCGTTTTGGGGACAAACCGGTCAAATTCTAAGTACTTTATACTCGTACCCGAAACGGGACTGCAGTTACAAAAGTTCTGACAGGGTTAGTTTTCACCAGGTGTGCGTATGCCGCAGGGCAGAGGGCAC
Organism: Nereocystis luetkeana; assembly: GCA_031213475.1. Taxonomy (NCBI): domain Eukaryota; class Phaeophyceae; order Laminariales; family Laminariaceae; genus Nereocystis; species Nereocystis luetkeana. Next base: position 2,166,287 of record JARUPZ010000013.1, on the reverse strand, counting down.
GGGCCACAACAGCGCAGATCTGTTCTGACAGCAGTGCTGCATGATGGGGAGTGTTTTTTTTCTTTCGTTCTTGCCCTCTATTTTTGTATATACGTACGCATTTCCCAGCTTTGTCGGATATCAGCATGGGGGGAGTGGAGTTGTTGTTGCGTTGTTCTCACGTCAACTCTCGAATCAACGAGTCCGAGTTCACCCAAAGGTGTTGTAGCCCTGTGTCTGTGTTCTTGGCATTAAACCGTTCTTTTATATACCCGTCGATATCCAGCACATTCTGTGTCCGTGCCGATTCTTCAATCCCAAAGAGATACCAGGGTACCAGGTACCTGGTACAAGCCAAGCTCTGTGGTCACAAAACTACCCCACAGATATGCTACGTGCTTAGGCGGTGAGCAGAGTAGACAAATCAACGCCATGTCATCGCACTGGATACGACAGGAACGACATACACATCCCATGAAAGAAAGAAAACGAGTAAACAAAAAAAGCGAAAAGAAAACCCCGTAAGATCCGAAAAAAAACGTTGAAAATAAAAAAAAAACGCTGGGAAGCACGACGCTTCCCAACGAAAAATAGACGAATAGTGTACACAAACACGGGGCGAAGACGGCGCACACATGAAATGAAATCAGAAATCAGTGTCCAAAACTGAACTATTATTACGGGGGACCATAGTTAATAGGACCTATGGTATACATAAAAACCTATATATTTAACCATTTTTACTAACAAGATTTGGTCCTATTAAATAGGACCTATGGTATACATAAAAACCTATATATTTAACCATTTTTACTAACAAGATTTGGTCCTATTAACTATGGTCCCCCGTAATAGTGATATGGCCGCGGGTATCCACTCAACTACAGCATACGAGTTCCCCCCATGCCCACAACTAACCAACTAGTTGCTACTGACTACCTGGTACAGCGGTTGCTGTCTGGAGTGCCGCCTGCGCCGTACGAAACCACACGGTGGTCGTGAGCACAGAGAGGAACACGCCTGCTGTCTGGGGTGTTGTTAGAGTGAAGACTCCCGGACATGCAGTGAAAAAAAGAGGAATCGAACCGAAAACCGCCTTACAAATATCAGCGATCGTTGCGTCTTCCCGGACTGTTGGACAACGTGCAGCACAGCTATTATATCATTTCCCTGATAACTGCAGGAGGTCATTCGTTCCCCATCAAGGGTATACAACTCGGCAACACTACAAAGACCAGTGACTGACGTAAATGACAGGTACTACTGCCTCGTAAAACTATCCAGAAATGAACGATCATTTGCTGGTCTCGTGATGGTGTGCGCGCCGGTCGTGGGTCTCCGTTTGCCGTCCTGCTGCCGTTCTCCATGACCGCCTCATCATCGCCTTAGCCCACCCGGCCCGCTCCTTCGCCCGTGCTCTCGGTGCGACTCCCTCCCAGTCGGTTCCCCTTCTCCCCCGGTCCAAAACACAAAATGCTCCTCGCAAGTTGCGGTTCCGATCTGAAAAATTAAGAATTATCGCGGAGAGTGGGTTCAATCCGTCTCTTGCCCGCTCGTCGACGCTCAGTCTCCCTCCTCCTTGGTCGTCGTCAAATCCAGCCTGTTGCCGGCGCAGTTAGAATGTCGTAGTTTGGGTTGTGGTGGCGCGCGCTTGCCTCCGCGCGCGGACCTTCCAATGGAGCACTGGCTGCTCTGCCACTGCGAACTAAAGAAGACGCGCGAATCGCAGGTGTCCGTGCCTGACGCACTACGCCCGGCCCATCTCTACTGCCACGCCTAAGCCTCGCGGGCGCACGCGGCAGGAATAAGGTATCACTCCTTGAGGATGAGTCCGGCCTCACACCCGCCAGAACGACCTCCCCCACTCGCTATAGGCCTGATAGGGCATGCCTCACAGCTCACAGCATGCCTCACAGCTCACAGCATGCCTTGCCGAGGCAGCCAGGGGAACGGATGACCTATCCTAACTGACAAATACCGCGAATTACCGCATTACGACGTTACGGAGATGTCGTTTCCCGGTCAGTGATTAGTCTCCCTCGCGGTAATTTCGTGACGTCCAATGTCCCCTATGCACAGAAGACACAATTTTCAATAGGAAACCCCAGAAATTTGTCACGCAAGCAGCGCCGTGATTTTCGGGATGAGCTTCGCCAGTGCCCACCACTGGCGGTTCGGGTAGCGGGCGCGTGTTGTCGCGGACAACCAGTTTTGAGCACGGCAATTGCCGTACAGCTGCGCAGACCTGCAACTGCGTTGCGTGAAGTTGCTTTGTGGGCATATATCGTACCGCTTGTCCCCACCAATGGTTTTGAAGAGAAGGAGTAGGCCGGGCTCCGTTGTTTGTGTCATGCTGACGGAGGCTTACAGCAGTGCTGTTGCGCTACGTACGAAGAAAAAAAGACGTTACAAATTCAGACAATTTCGAAGAAAAAATACCAAGAAAATGGCTCCCACTATGTGCAGGAGCGGTGGGCGCAAATCTTTGTGCAGGACGTATGCCGTCAATTTGAAAAAGGGCTCTTCGCGGGTCGGGTCAAACCTCGTGGGTCGGGTCGGGTCCGGTCCGGTCGGGTAATGGTGACCGGTGACCGGATCCGATCCGTGAGAAATTGAAAAGCTCGCGACCCAACCCGACCCAACCCGACCCGTGAGACTGCTACACCCAACCGACCGGTTGGGGTGATGGACCAGTAAAGATCCTTGTCAATTTCAACCTTACACATCGGCCCAGACCAACCCGACCCCTGGCCTAACCCTGACCCTAATCCCAACCCTCTGGTGGGCTCGAGGTCGGCAGGGTCAGCCGTTTTGCTGAATCCGGGTGTAGAATGCACAGAATCTCGAACACGAAATTCAGCCTGGATCAGGTGCCCTGGTTCTTGCTGCGACTGTGACGGGTAGCTCTTCCGCACTGCTGTACACCGGTACGTTTGTGCGGGTGCAAGGTGACGACAAGATCGACGCTATGAGTACGAGTGCCGGCAGTACGTTCATTGCACGTACAGTAGAATGCAGCCGCTGTACATACAGTAGTACTGTAGCACAGGATGACTGGTAAGAAATATGAATATTGACCCATAGGGTGCATTCCTTGTTTATTAGCAAATGACGCATTCTGCTCTTAACGTCATGTAGACCGCTCCCGCCCCCGAGTTGTTATTTTCCTGTCAATCTCATAAGTTTTAGCCTGCCTTCCTTCGTGCTCGTTTTCTGTACGGGTGTGAGTAGTCGTCCTCAGGTGCGTACCATGACGGCACCGTGCGCGTGTTATATATCTCGCAGACCAATAGGACATTTGGATAGTGAAACCAACACAATGTAACCCCCCCCTGCCACCGCCTCTTTAACCCCTCCCGCCCCCTCCCCCCCACCTCAGCGATGGCGTTCGCCCCCTCCCTGAGGCCGCCATCATTGCCACGCCGGTCCGTCCCCTACCTGGCCTTCCGCGCGGCCCCAATCCCCTCTTGGACCACCGCCTCCTCCTCCTCCTCCTCCTCCTCTTCCCGGCTCCACAGCAGCCACCGCGGCTGCGATAACTACTACGGCCGGGTCTCCCGCGGAACGCCTTCCATGTCTCTCGGTCGCCGCGGGCTGCTGCGATCGGCGGTCGGCACGGTCCTCCGTTCTCGTCGCGAGGGGCGTCGCAGTAAAAACGCTTCTTTCGATGGCGACATTCAGAGCGGGATATTCTCTCCCCCCGCCGCCGCCGGCTCTGCAACAGCAGCAGCAGCGTTAGCAGCAGCGGCAGAAGTTCGCGCTGGCGAGCCTATGCGCGCGTCGGCTGGTGGTGGTGGCGGTGCTGCCGGGGCTGCTGCTGGGGGGGAGGGGTCGATGGCGCGGGTCTCGTGGCGGCGCGGGGAGTGGAGCAAGACCGGTGGCGGGGGCAGTGGTGTGTCCGGACGCTCTGTGTTGGGGAGGGGGGCCGATGCTGCGTACGGCGGTGGCGGCGGCGGTAGTGGTCTGTTATCGGCGACCCGTGAATCGGTCGGGAGTTTCGGATCGACAACGGGCCCGACTAGCGTCGGGGACGTACAGGGTGAAGAGGGGGGAGGGGGAGCGGGAGCGGAGGGTGTGGGGGGTGATGTGGTCGGTACCCTGAATGGCGCGGGGGCGGCTGTTGACGGGGTGGTGGTGGGAGAGGAGAAGAGCAAGTTTAGGATCGGAGGCGACCTTGCGGCGGACTTTGAGCGGAGGTGAGGGTGGAGGGAGGGGTGGAAGAGATGGTGACATGGAGGCATGCCTCAAACGGGACTATTATGCTTGTTTTCTGGTGTTGATGTGTGTTGGTGGTGTTTCTGTTGGTGTTCCTGTGTTGATGGTGGTGGTGTTGGCGTTTTCGTTGTGCCCCGTCAATGATTGGTGTTGTTTTTTTTGTGCTGTTGCTGTCGCTGTTGCTGGAGGTCTTACTGTGTCGGAATGAGTCGTCACCGTGGCAATACACCGTTTTTGCTCCATCTCGCCAAACCGACGCCCTTAGTCGCATGTAGCTCGGGAACGGGTCAGACGAAGGCCGGCGGGGACATTCGTTGTCTTCCGCTCTCTCTCTCTCTCCCGGAGAAGGCGTTGTCACTATTACGGGGGAGCATAGTAAATAGGACCAAATATTGCGGGTGAAAATAGCGAAATATGTAGGTTTTTATGTGTACCGTAGGTCCTACCTGGTAATTTATATGACCCCCCGTAATAGTACAGAAAAGGTAAGCCGGCCCTACGTCCTCGTCCCGTGCTTTCGGCGTCCCTGCGTCTCGCGACGTGCTTTCGCCGCCCGTACACCTCTCATCTGCTTTTTAACTCCTCTGAGTCTTGTATCGTAAGCCGTTCAGGCGCCGCCGATGGATATTTCTTGACTTCGACGACCCTACGCCTCGTAATCGTATGCCGCTCGGGCGCCGCCGGAGTCGAGACCATCCGGCGGGTTTCTCTCTCTCTCGTGAGGCGTTTTTGGCGTTTTTTCCCCCTTTAGGACCCGGGAAATTGCTACAAACGTAAAAACTGTAAAATCTGGAGCTTGCGGCCTCTCTCCATGGTGTAGGAGCGCGGCACAGCGGGAGTAGTACCGTACAGTCCTTACCACCCTTCTTGCTTTGCAAGGCTGCAGTCCCGTTTTGGGTACTAACCACTCAAATTTCAAGCAGTTTGTCCCCAAAACGAGACTGTTGTTTTGGGGGGGCAAACCACTCTATTCGAAGGAGCCCCGTTTTTGGGGACAAACTGCTTCGAATCTGAGTTGTTTTTGGCCCCGTTTTGGGGACAAACTGCTTCATTTTTGAGTGGTTTGTCCCCAAAACGGGACTGGTGCAGTGCAAAAACCCTTGAACCCTTTTAGGACCGCAGTCCCGTTTTGGGGACAAACCAGCCAAATTCTGACTAGTTTGTCCCGAAAACGAGACTGCGGTCCTAAAAGGGTTTAGGTCAAACTGCAGTCCCGTGTCGGGGAGCAATCATAGCTTGAATTTGAGTTGTCTGTCCCCCGAAACGAGACTGCAGTTTTTGCCCTAAAAGGGTTATAGCACACGGATGATAAGGTAGCATACCCCCCCTCGGAGGAATTTTCCGAGCTGAGCTTCTCTTTACCTGGGAGAACAAGAGAGAAAACGTCGAGGGACGCGACGCGCGTTTTTTGGAAAGGTCTCGACGTTGATATTTCCAAAGATATCCACCTTTCTAGTTGTGCGTGCCCACCCCTCCTCCCCCACCCCCCACACATTTTGGAGAAATTCGGCTCTGAAATTTGTCCCAGGGGATGTGATATGCCATCACCCGGGGTGTGATATATTTTCACCCGGGGTGTGGTATATCACCACCCGTGGTGTGAGATATTTCCACCCGGGTGTGACATATTGCCACCCGGGGTGTGATATATTACCACCCGAGGTGTGATATGTTACCACCCGGGGTGTGATATATTACCACCCGGGGTGTGATATATTACCACCCGGGGTGTGATATTTTTATTACCACCCGGGATGTGATATATTAACACCCGGGGTGTGATATCTATCACCCGTGTTGTTGGTATCGTGCTGCAGGCATATGTGTGGGGGTGTTTTTTTATTTCTTTATCCCATTTGCCATCTTCGCCCTTCGTACTTTCTGTCTCTATCCTACGAGTAGTATGTAGTATGTAGTATGGAGTACTCAGATCGGGGGTCACTAAGTAGGCTCTTACCCCCCCCCCCCTCCAGGATCTATGGTCATACGACTACGGCCATGCATGATATCGAGTACATATCTCCTATCGAGACTACGGTCCGTATGTTGCATTATCTATCTTGAGAAGGCTTCAGTCCTTCCTCCCCTTTGTGGACTCGCGTCGAATACAAGCCCTTCAATGTCACTTTGAGTTTTACGTCTCAGTAAATCTACTATACTCGGTGTATCCTATTACGGGGGTCCATAGTTAACAGGACCTATGGTATACATAAAAACCTATATGTTTAACCATTTTTACTAACAATATTTGGTCCTGTTAACAGTGGCCCCCCGTAATAGTCCAGCTAGCTTGTCCGGGATGCCTCGTATAAGCGATGCCGATAAACTACCAGGTACAGTTGTTGTTGTTGTTGTTCTCACATTAACTCTCTGACGAAGGAGCCCGTGGTCACACAAAGGTGCTGGAGCCCTAGGAAGATCCGAAAAACAAAAAAAAATCGAAAATTCGGCTGCCTCAAAATACACGAGACGGAAAAAGCGCACACAAGATAAAACCAATGTGCAAAACTGAACTAACATGGCCGCGGGTATATCCTCTCAACTATAATATAGAAGAGTACCCCCGTTCCCACCACTAACCAACTCGTGGCTGCTGACTACAGCGGATGCTGTCTGAAGTGCTGCCTGCACCGTACGAAACGCACGGTAGTCGTGAAAACGAAAGAGGAACACACCTGCCTGCTATCTGGAGTGCTGTCACAGAGTGAAGACTCGCGGATATGCAGTGAAAAAAGGAGCAATCGAACCTTACTGCCACACGAATATCAACGATCGCCATCTCTTCCTGGACTGTCTGACACAAAAAGGTGCAGCACAGCAGTTATGATACCACGTCCCTGATAATTGCGTAGGTTATTCCCCATGAAGGGTATACAACTCGTTAAACTACAAAAACCAGTGACGAGTACCGGTAGATACTATTCTGCCTCGTGAAAAACAAAAACAGGAAAAAACAAACTATGACTGCTTCTCTCGTGATGATAGTGTGCGCGCAAATCATGGGTCTCCATGCACCGTCTTCCTGCCGCTCTTCATGGCCGCATCATCGCCTTGGCCCAATCCACCCGCTCCTTTGCGCGTGCACTCGTTGCCATTCCCTTCCAGTCGTTTCCCTTTCTCCGTCATCCTGAAAAACAAAATGCTCCTCGCACTTGCGGTTCTGATCTGGGAAATAAAAATTATCGCGCAGGGGGAGGTCAATCCGTCTCTTCCCCGCACGTCGACGCTCAGTCTCCCTCCTCCCTCGTCGTCGAATCCAGCCTCCTACCGGCGCAATAGACTGTGCCGTAGTGTGGCTTGTGGTGGCGCCTGCCTCCGCGCATGGACACCCCGATTGAGCATTGCTGCTCTGCCGCAGCTGCCTAAAAAGACGCGCGAATCGTAGGTCTCCGTGCCTGACGCACCACGTACGACCCAACTCTACTGCCGCCTGAGCCTCGCGGCCACAGGCAGCAGCAAGAAGGTATCACTCCTTGAGGGTGAGTCCGGCCTTACACCCGCCAGAAAGACCTACCCCACTCGCTATTAGCCTGATAGGGCATGCCTCGCAGCATTCCTTGCCGAGGCAGCGAGGTATAGTTTGTCGGGTTTTTGCTCGTCTGTCGTCGATTTTCCCCTGTGATAGCCTCAAGCGAGGTATACAGTCTGAACGTGAATATGAGGAACCTTCGGAAGACTCTAAAATTACCAAAATGTACCTCATACTGCAGTTACGACCAGAGCGGTATAGCGTTACACGACGCTGGACAGATCACCGACAGATCATTCCCACAGTTCATGATCTAGTTATTTCAGCGATGATCTGTATGATATGTATGATATGTGTATGATATGTATGATCTGTACGATCTGTATGACCTAGCTCATGTTGCCGGGTGGGAGGAGCCGTATAATCTACCTGCTCTGATCTGCTGCAGGACGTCTTTCCCGGGTTGGACCTGTACTACACGGATCCCGCACAAACATCTCATATAACGGCAGTGTAGGATGTAGATGATCTGTCTGTCGATGATCTATCTGTAGATGGTATATCTGTAGATGATCTATCTGTAGATGATACATCTGTAAATATATATATTCGTGGATGATCTATCTGTATGTTATCTATCTGTAGATGTATATTTTATATCTGTAGATGATCTGTCTGTTGATGATCTGTCTGTAGATTGCCTACGTGTCCGATTGTGCACAGGTTAGAACCCATGCACCAGTGCAACAAAAAATCTCGCTCCAATTTTCAAGAGATTCGCCCCCGAAAAGTGGATGCAGTTCTTTCTTATCCATTTTTTATCCCCGCTCTCTCCCAGTTTTTTTCGGCAAAAATCACTTGGAGTTACAGTAGGAAAAACTTGGGAGTTGCACAGGAGTTGAGGGGGTCGGAGGTCGGGGGACGGGAGGAAGCTTGAGTCGCGTGTCGAATGTTGTTTGCCCCCCTACGGCAAGTTGGAGCCACCCCCTCCCAACCAACCTTGAGCTATGTACGGGTACCCACGTTTTCGGGTATATTCTACTTGGAATCATGTGTAGGGTATTGTTTCGCAGTAGTATATATATGGAAAGGGGTTGCTTCGTTGGATTGATTGTGCCGCTCCGTTGTTGTTCCGTTTCGCGTGAAACTCCCGGTTGGGCCAAGGCGAAATGTGTTCAAGATCTGATTGGATCGGCCCGACGGCCCGAATCGGAAGCCCGTGTGATTTCGTTCCTCTACTTATTTTCTACTTGCTACTTCTCTTCTACTTAGACTAATCGCGCCGCTCGGTTGTTCCGTTTCGCGTGAAACCGACGGTGGCCCGGGCAAAGGGGTACAGTTTTGATTGGTCCATGTTCCCCCATGATAATTCCCTTTTGTTAAATTTAATGAGCCGCTCCGTTGCTGTTCCGTTTCGCGTGAATCTCCGACAGGGCCAAGGTGTACAAATCTGATTGGACGGACGGCGTGAACCGGAAGTCCCTCCCCGCCATCATGTTCCTCTACTTCGCCTCCCTCCTCCCAGCCGTGGCGTTCGGGGGCATCGCCACTCAGGTCTGGTCGATGCCGTGCGTGACAACAACACGTGCGTGCGCGATGTAGAGCGCAGGCGGTGCATGCCCTGCGCTACCCTTTATTTTATTTTATTTTTATTTTCAAGTACAGCAGCCCCCCCCCGGTACTTCTCACTGTTGGGACAAGGCGCCTTGATTTTTCCAGGTTATGAGCTATTACGGGGGGCCATAGCAAATAGGACCAAATATTAATAGTAAAAATACGGAAATATATAGGTTTTTGTGTTACCATAGGTCCTATTAACTATGGTCCCCCGTAATACGGTACGTGCAACAAATGAGTACGCCCCCCCTCCCCTCCCCTCCCCCCCCCGTTAATCACGCCGTGGGCGTCGCCTAGAATCGCCACCGTTTTTTGTTGTTGTCAGCTTCCCCCCCCCCCCCTCTTAAATCTAGAAAAACTGAGGTCCCGTTTGGGGGGACAAAGCACTCAAATTCTGAGTAGCCTGTCCCCATAGCCGGACGGCAGTACGTACTATTAATAAGAGGGCTAGGTCTCCTCTATCGCCTTCCTCTGTCGGTGGTATTCTGGTAGCCTGGTGTTCGGGTGTCCTCAAATGAATAGCCTCTGTATATACCGTAGCATGCGTCATTCGGACATAGCCTGACCGACGCTAAAAAACGGACATATTCCTGACCAACGGAAGAACTGCCCCCCCCCCCCCCCCCCCCCCCCCCTCCCCCCCCGCACCCAAGAGGCAGTTACATAGTACTCCCATTGCTGTCTCTGGAAGTGCCTATACCGGAAATTAAACTATCTCATTGAAGCTGTCGTCCATATGCAAGTCCGCCTCAAAAGCGGTTCTTAGTAGGATACAGCTCACCCTTCATGCGACTCGCCAGGCACCTCACGGCGCTTCGCGCTTGGTGCAAGCAATGTCTGCCTGGTCGGTGAAAACCCGACATGCTCCGTCTCGGCATTGTAGGATGCGAGAGTCTATGGTCATACGACTACGGCCATGCATGAGATCGAGTACATCTCTCCTATCTCATCGACTCCGTGTTGTACACACCTTTTGCGGATATTCAGGTCACTCAGGGCACGCTCGGTGTGATCGAGTACGTGATATCGTGCGGCGTGGGCGGCATGGCGTACGCCGCTTTCGGGGGGCAGCCGATGACGTTCATCGGACCCACAGGCCTCACCCTGGCCTTCATGACGTCCCTGTACAGGTGGGGATGCCGTGAGGCACAAGAGGGGAGGGGGGGGGGCAGGGTATCATTGTTGTGTATGGTCGTTGTCGTATGACCATTGGGGGGGGGAGTGACAAGGGGGGATGAGGTGGGGGTGGAAGGGGCGGGGGGGGGGGGGGGGGCACGGAGGGTGGGGGGGGGGGGTACTCATGTATTGGGTTATGCCGGGAAGGGATAAGGGGAGGAGGTTAGGCCAGGGGGAGGGGGGGGGGGGCGTAGTTGTATGAAAACAGACCCCTCACATCCCTATAATGCCGGGACGTAGCGCGTAGGGTTTTCCTTGACTACATTGCTTGCGCCAAGCGCGAAGCGCCGTGAGGGGTTGGGCGAGTGGCATGAACGGTGGGCTGCATCCTACTACTAACAAGAGCCGTTTATGAGGCGGACGTTTTTGCATATGGCCGGCCACGCGTCAGAGCCAACTCTTCGTGTTTTATTTAACCCCCCCCCCCCACCCCTCTCCCTCCCCCCCCCTCCCTACCTCCCCCTCTTCCCCTTCCCCTTCTCCCCCCCTCCCCACCTCCACCTCTTCCCCTTTTCCCCCGCCCCCCCCCTCTCTCCCCCTACCCCACCGCCCCTCCCTTCCCTCCCTCCACCTCCCCTCCGCCCGTCGCCCCCCTTCCCTTTTTTTCTTGCACAGCTTCACGTCTGTTGCTGGTCTCCCCTTCCTCCCAGTCTACTCGTGGGTGGGGTTGTGGACTTCGGCGTTTTTGGTAACGCTTTCGTTAATCGGGGCTTCGAACCTCATCGAGTTTGCTACGCAGTTCACCGACGACGTCTTCAATGCGCTCCTCTCGGTCAATTTTATATACGAGGTCAGGATGGGACAGCATTCGCCATTTTGTTTTCTGTTTTAAGATACTGTTTTTTTTTATTATTCACGAAATGTTTCCCGTTTTTCTTTTGATGTGTTTATACCTTGGTAGAGAGGAATCACCCGGTGTCCGCGCGGAATAATGGCCCCGTCGCTAGTCTGGACGTAGATGTAAGGGCCGTTTGGTCTACTTGTTTGTTGGGGCTGTGCGTCGGATGTGTTTCCCCATATTTAGCACATCGGTTTGCGACGCAGACGATATCCGATATATCGGCGAATCGAGGGTGTGAGGAGTGAATCCTTGTCTTGATTCCTTATTTTACGATAAATGTGAGTGAATCGGGTCGATGTTTCGCCGCCGCCGCTGCTTTTTTTTTTGTTCTTTTTTCGGGTAGAAAACATTGTCCCCGTATCTACCGATTCTGATTCCAATCCGATCATTTGGGCTCTCTAATCGGCTCCGATTCACACCCCTGACAAAAATGCGCTCAATCCAATCGGTCCTCACATTTCCGTCCGGCGTTATTTGTCATACCCTACAGTAGCATAGTAGTGTGTGTTCACATACCGGGTGTACATTGCATGTCAGATTCTCCGGCGTACTTTATTCGTGTGTGTAGGTATTTCAGGTCAATAATGCCCGTATCTTCTTGAATATGCCCCCATTTTTCGATTTATTTAGCAAGGTCAGGCAGAGAGGGAGGGAGGGGAGGGAAGGGAAGGGCGGGAGGGAGGGAAGGGACACCCCGCCTCCCCTCCCCCCCCCCCCCTCCTCCTCCTCCCCCCCCCCCCTTCCGTGTTCTCGTCCTCTATATACCTACGGTGGTCTCTCTATTTATTTATTTTCTTCTCGTCCTGTCTCTTCTAGTCTTGTTTCGTCCCTAACAAAAAAACAATTTCCTTGTTTTCTGGTGTCTGTGTGCGGCGTCCGTGGTTGCTGTTGTTTTTTTGCTGTGTTTCGTTGTTGGCCGAACGGAAAACAACCCGCAGGCCGTCCGATCGCTCCTCCGGAACTTTAGCCCCACGGTGGCCGGGTACAGCCAGGCGGGGGCCCTGATGAGCCTCAATATAGCCGTTGCGACGTACGTTGGCTGCCGGAAGACTTCGGGCGCCCTGAGCTCCAGGCTGTTCAACTCGGGGGTAAGATGGGGGGGGGGCTAGGAGACATACGCTCCCGGTATTATGTCTTCTTCTTGTTTCTTGTTTTTTTGTGTTCCGTTTCTGTTTTTTCTTTTCTTCTGTCCCTTTTGTTTTTTTGTTTGATTGTTGTTTGTTTAGTGTGGACGGTGGCGTTTTTGAGGTGATTTGTTATTTTTGTTTCGGTTGGTCTGTTCTATTCGGTTGCTTTTCTTGACTTATGATCGGCTGGTCTGATTGTTTTGCTGGTTTGGCTGCTTAGGTTGTTGGTTTGTTGGCTGGTTGTTTGTCTTGGTTTGTTGTTGTTGGGGGCTGTTGATTGGTGGATTTATTTGTTTATTTCTTGGTTGGTTAGTAGTTCGATTGACGTCTATTTGCTTCTTAGTCTGTACCCAGTATTGTTTATGTGTTTGCCCATCTGGCTGCTGTCTTTCTGTCTATGTGTCTGCCTGCCTGTCTTTATCAGGGATGCGTAGCGCCGCAAACTGAAGCAAAGACGTACCGATAATACCGCACAACCGCTGCCAAAACAGCTGTTGAGGCGGTACACCAGGGGTTTGATCACTATCATTCCCTATCGATAAGACCGCTCAATCCGCACCCCTGTTCGCCGCCTGCTCTTATCGCCTACCACTCGCCCAAATGTACTGCAGCGTTCCAATCCAAGCATAATATGCCTGGTGCTGTTTCTGCAGTGATGGTATGGCGGCAGGCAGTCTAGTCATTCACCATAAAGAGTTCTATGAAAATAATAACAAAATCGTAGGGGTTTCCACTATACTTCAAGTATACTGAGGGTTTTTCCTCTAGGGGCCAGCAAGAAATGATCGGAACCGCAAAAACGGATGCAAACCGCATGTGATTTTGAGAACCGATCAGAACCTGTCATGTCTCCCGGTCCCGCACATACCTGGCTTGTTTGTTGCTCGCTTTTTCCCTTTTTTAGTCTACTGTAGTTTGATGGGTTCGTTCATCAGCACCAATGCGTTATCTGTATCCCGCCGGCAACCGCTTCAATATCAACTCCTTATCCCCCCCCACCCCGCCCCCTTTCCCACCTGGCCTCCTTTCTGGGGTTCCCATTTGCTCCCCAGATAGCGTGTGACCGCCAACCGTTTCAATCTCGTCTGCTTATGCCCCCCCCCCCTCCCCCCGCCCCTCTCACGTGTCCTCCTTTTTTTGGGGGTTCCCATTTGGTCCCTGAATTGTTCGTGGCCGCCACCCGCTTCATTACCAACTCCTTACCCCCCCCCCCATACGACGACAGCCATGCGTGATATCGAGTACACCCCCCCCCCCCCCCTCGCGCCTGGCTTCCTTTCGGGGTTTCCCATTTGCTCCCGAAACAGTTCCGCGAGTTTTTGTCAGATTTCGGTCCTCTGGTGGTGATCGTGATCATGTCCGGCTTCTGCGCGCTGCCGTCATACAAGGGGCTCCTGAGCTTCCTCGACGTGAGAATTGTTTTAGGGGATGGTGGTTGCTGTTGGTCTCGCCGGGACAATGGTTTGCTGCTGCAGCTACGCGAGCATATGTTGTTTTTTTTATATATGTTTTTTAGTGACGTAGTTCCGAATACGTCAGCCGCGAGTACGACCGATTAAGGTGGCTGATGCCCAACTTTAAAAGCTACGAACTGTGAGTAGATACGCCCGGCGCGATACGTAACAGTAGTGTTACGGGGGGCCGTAGTAAATGGGACCGAACATTGTTAGTAATAGCAGCGAAATATAAAGGGTTTTGTGTGTACCGTAGGTCCTATTTATTATGCCCCCCCGTAATAGTAGTCACGTATTCTCTTTGTCATACGAAGTACCGTGTTTAGCCCCTTTGGCACCGCAGTCCCATTGTGGGGACCAATCACTCAAATCCCAAGTAGTTTGTCCCCGAAACGGGACTGCGGTCCTAAAAGGGTTAATGGAGTGGATCTACGGTGTAGTGTTGACGGGAGAGCATACAGCAGTGATCAGCACCAAAGTATACTGGAATATGTAGATTTTCGTGTGCAAAAGGTTCCAGACCACCGACTCGTGATATGGTCCCCCGTTGATAGTCGATTGTTTGTATGGTTTGTATGAACTGCTTGTAGAGGTATACGAGCTGGTTCAAGCTGAACGAACCTCCGCACCTTTTCCTCCGCGATGAAGGCCGCCTGCGATATCTACTCAAGTTGTGGCGGCTACGTATCTGCACGGTATTTGCTTCGCTGGAGTCTTCACTTGTTTTCTTTTTTTCGTTTTTTGTCCGTTGGCTTCCGATCTGTCTGTTGTATGTATACCTGGTATCCGTCTTCTGTTTAATTTTGGTGCTCGTCGTTGTACAGTAGCTGCTTGTTTATTGTTCATGCTTCTTGTTTTTTCGGCTTTCGTTCGTTGATGTTCGTTGGCTACGTATCTGTCTGTTGTATACTCCCGAGTATCCGTTTTTTGTTTTCTTTGGGGCTCGTTGCAGCTGCTCGTTTTTTTTTAGTGCATCTTTTCGTTAATTCGTTTTTTTTCGTTTTTTCGCTTTTTTCGTCTCATTCCTTTTTGTTTGTGTGTTTGTTTATTTGTTTTTCCTTGTTTCGTAGTTCTATTTTTGTGCTCACTGTCCACTTGTGTTTTATTTTACTTTAATTGTCTGCTTCTTTTGTTTTCTCTTGTTTTCGCGTGTTTTTTTGTTTTCGTTCTCTGCTTGTTATACACTATTTTTGTTCGTTATGCTCATTATCTTCTGTCTACTTGTTTCGTTTGTTTGTGTTGCCGTTTTTTTGCTGTGAAGGTCCCCTCGACCTTCATGCTCTGCAAAGGGCGGGCCTGGCTCGTCCCCTTGCTCACTGTGGGTCCCAAGGTTCGCATGGCCTGCGCTCTCCCGGCCATGCTGCTCACGGTAAGCCTCTCAGGACACATCGCCCTGTCGATGTCTCACACATCTGACAGTTCAGATCATCTAACACATCAGGTCATCTGCCAGAAATCAGACCACCTCTTCAACGTCACATCATCTGGCAGATCAAATAATCTGTGAAATGTCAGATCATCTGGCAGATCAAATAATCTGTGAAATGTCAGATCATCTGGCAGATCAACTCATCTGTGAAATGTCAGATCATCTGGAAGATCAGATCATCTGTGAAATGTCAGATCATCTGGCAGTTCAAATCATCTGTGAAAGGTCAGATCACCTGGCAGATCGGATCATCTGTGAGATGTCAGATCATCTGGCTGATCAAATAATATGTGAGATGTCAGATCATCTCGCAGGTCAAATCATCTGTGAGATGTCAGATCTTTTGGCGGATCAAATCATCTGTGAGATGTCAGATCACCGGGCAGATCAGATTGTCTGGCACATCAAATCAACTGACCGCATGATTTTTACCGTAAAAAATTTCAAGTAGTCTGACAGATCACATAATCTTCCAAGAGATGAGATGATCCAAGTCTCATTTTTTATGAGGCTCCTCGCTTGAAGAGCTCGCTACCTCACCCAAAAACCGACTTGGACAAAAAAAAATGAAAACCTCAACCCGACGAGCCATGTGGCCTTAGGTCGACGAAATAACGATATTGGGTAGTTCCCCCAGCCGAAGAGCCCCCGTCCACCAGGAACGAATTGGCCCAAAAATGCAAAACCTACGGGCTGTGCACTGGTTAACTCAGTCAGTAGCATCAGAATACTGGATTGCAGCAAGTATACAGTATCTCCGCTCTCCCCCGGAAGCACGTTTGGTGGGTTCCCGTCCTAAAATGTGGCGTGTTTTTTGGGCGTACGTACGACGAAAATTACTGGAGAATATACTGGCCTGGTCATTCAGTAGATTACTACCGCCAGGACGTACTGTGGCAGTGCCCAGCCCTACTAAAGGCCGTATGTTAGAAGGCGTCATCGGGCAGGTGATATCCCATTTGATGGTGTGGATATATTCGGGGGAGATGCAAAAAGGTTTCTGATCTGCCACGTACCAAAATGTGTCACTTATGTGATGTGCAAGATCCACGTATTAGTAGATGATGTTTGCTTGTTGGAGATCTGTGTCACCACGAGCCCTCATGAGGCTCTTGTTGCTCTCTCCGAGGGGTCGAGCTGCTCAGGGTAAGCGTTGCCAGACTGCGGCCTCCGTGTATAGACGATGTGACGATGTTCCGTGTTTTCTGCTTCGTGTTTCTGTTTTGTTCGCTACTTGCCATCCGGCAGTGTTTGGCGTTATATGTCGATCTGACATACAAAGGAAATATTCTCACACACAACCCCATGATAGGGGGTGTGAAAATGTGATTTTGTCCTGGCTTGCAGATGGTCCTGTTGACCTTATGTCCGCCTGTCTGTCTGTCTGTCTGTCCGTCCGTCTGTTTGTGTGTATGTCTGTCTGTCTGTCTGTCTTGTCTCTGTGACTGTCTGTCTTGTCTGTCTGTCTTGTCTGTCTGTCTGTCTGTCTGTCTGTCTGTCTGTCTGTCTGTCTGTCTGTCTGTCTGTCTGTCTGTCTGTCTGTCTGTCTGTCTGTCTGTCTGTCTGTCTGTCTCTCTGTATGTCTGTCTTGTCTGTCTGTTCGCGTGCCGCCTCTTTGTCTCTCTGCTTGCCTGCCTGTCTATCTGTCCTTCTGCTTGCCCGCCCGCCTGCCTGTCTGCCTGCCCCTCCCTGTACCTCTCTCTCTACCCACCTCCCGTTCTCTTTCTTTCTCGGCCCCCCGCTCCTCTCCGCCAGTCGCTCTTTTTTCTAGACCAAAACATCTCTTCCAGGGTGGTGAACTCCCCCCGGCACAAAATGGTCAAGGGCCCCGCGTACCACCAGGACATGCTCGTGCTCGGCTTGATCACTGCCGTGCTCTCGGTCGTCGGTCTGCCATGGCAGTGCGCGGCCACCGTACAGGTGCGTGGGTGGGAACGTACACATTGCTACTATAAGTGGTACCAGGTATACATATATATAGCGATTTCGTTGCGTACAAAATGCCATTTTTTTGTGGATCAGTCTCGGCCCCTCTGCGTCCGCTCTCCCGTTTTGGAGACGATTGGGGACAAATTACCAAGAATTAGAGTGAGGAGTGAGGCACAAGTTTACGTGCAGTTCAGTACTGTTAACAGAAGGGTTAAGAGCTGCGGAAAGTCACTCCAACCCGTACGTAGCTCTCGGTTTTTGATTGAAGCATCGGTGCTGGTATTGCTGTAGTATCACACCAAGCTTGCAAATATGAGCTTCGAGAAAAAAAAACGATATCATCACAGTTCATGTCACATTCTTCTTATTACTCTTGTTCTTATTATTCTCATGATTTTCTTACTATTGTTGTTGTCATTATTACTATTGCGAGGAACCATAGTAAATAGGACCAAATATTGTTGGTAAAAGTAGCTCTAAATATCTAGGTTTTTGTATGTGCCGTAAGTCCTATTAGATATGCCCCCCCGTAATACTATTATTAAAATTATTGTCATCAAAACCAGATATGATTTTAACTTTTTCGCACGTGTGATCAGATAACACGCACCCTCGGTTGAATGTGCGAACCCGATTTTCTCCAAACCAATGGGGGGCACCTTGGCACGCACGACAAAAGGATGGCATCTGCAAATATCCGCCGACGTTGTTTGGCAATAGACGAGTCGCTCGGCCTTGCCGCTTTTTCCTCGTCGTCGAAAATATCATCAGGTTGGAAAAGCAAGCGCCCAAGGGAGGTGTGCCATGTTTTGCGGGTTGTATACCCGGTGTTTCTACAATAGAGCGCTGTTTACCCGACAAACACTACCCTGGTAGTTCTCTGCAGGTGTCCAAACAGCGAGGCGGAGGACAGCAATAGTTATTTTCCGAATGTCATAAGTACGCCCCCCCCCCCCCCCCCCCCCCCCAGCTCACCCTTCATGCACACCTCACGGCGCTTCTTCCTTGGTGCAAGCAATGTCTGCCTGGTCGGTGAAAACCCCACATGCTCCGTCCCGGCATTGTAGGGATGCGAGGGCACTATGGTCATACGACTACGGCCATGCATGATGTCGAGTACATCCCCTATCGATTTCACCCCCCCCTCCCCCGGCCATGCATGGCAATGAGCACACAGCCTCCGCTCCGTCCCCACCCCGTCCCGTTTTTTTTTTTTTCTTTCGCGTCCGTCGCAAACAGAGCCTTAACCACGTGCGCCAAATGGCCACTTTCAAGACGGACCCAGCGGCCGGCGGCAGGTCCGAGGAAATCGAGTCAATCTTCGAGACTAGAACGACCGGGTTCTGCGTCCACGCGTTGGTGCTGGGCAGCCTGGCTCTCCTGCCCCAGCTCGGGAAAATTCCCATGGCTGTCGTGTCGGGCATCTTCTTGTACCTCGGGAGGAAGGTGACTTGAGAGTGAAGGAGGAGTGCGCTTCCGCTCTGAGCCCAGATCGTATGGGAGTACAACGCAGTCAAAATGGGAGTTTCTGTAGAGTGCAGTACAAAAAGGGTTAAAAAGGCTTTTTTTTTCGGGGGGGGGGGGGGGGGTCGGGGAGGGGGGGATACTCGATCGGAGACATGCACTCGATTTCATGCATGGCCGTAGTCGTATGACCATAATAGACCCTATGGCGAGGAGGGGGGGGGGGGGTGCTGATGTCATGCATGGCCGTAGTCGTAAGACCATATAATAGACCCCTCGCATCCCTATAATGCCGGGACGGAGCACGTCGGGCTTGGGGCAGGGGGAAATGTTTGTGGTTGATTCATCCCCTGCGGGAGTTGAAGAGGCTCTTCTGCCGCGGCCCGGGAAAAGTCCCGTGACTGTAGTGTCGGCATCTTCCTAAACTTGGGGAATGTGTGTGTGTTTTTTTTGTTTTTGGGCGTTTGGGGGGGAGGGGGAGGGGGTGGTCGATTCATCCCCTGTCGGACTTGGGGGAGGTTCTTCTGCTGCCGCAGCCCGAGAAGGTTATATTGGCTTTGGGGTCGGGTATCTTCGCACCTGAGGAGAACGGTGTTTTTTTGTTTTTTTTAGGCGTTTCGGAGGGGGGGGGGGGGGGGGGTTGATTCATCCCCTGTTGGGCCCTGTGGGGGGGTTATGCGAGGGTGGATGGTCAATCCCTCCCCTGAGGGAGGGCGGCGGAAGGGGATTCGTGTGTTGTTGATGGGTCTCTTTCATACCGCATGGTGACGGGGGAGGACGTCCATGCGACGTATGTAAACATACGAAGGGGCTATGAGCAACAACGCGCTCTTGGTGCTGTTCGACACGGGATATCGAAGAATTCGGTATCCCGATACTGCGATGTATCGAAGTTCGATCTCCCGATATTGCGATATATCGAAGTTCGATATCCCGATATTGATATATATCGAAGTTCGATATCCCGATAGTGCGATATGTCGAAAATTTCCGTGTACTGCGTGAGATACCGAATACTATCGTCAACACATGCACGTGCGAACGTCAGTCAACTTGCCAACAGGCCAGGAGTGGCAACAATTTCTCGGTGAAGGTTGCGGTACGATACATCCAAGTCTGCTATCGCGATATATCGGAACTACGATATGTCGAAGTCTGATCATGCGGCATATCGAAACTCCGATATTGCCATCTATCGACCTTCGATATATCGAAATATTGATATTTTGACATTTTTTCGATACGACACCCAACACTTACTGTATGCGCGTCACCATGTGAACAGGTCATGAGCGGTAATGGGTTCTTGGTCAGGCTCAAGGAGACTCTGTTCGACCGTGAGCTACTGCCGGGCGACTCCGACATCAAGAAGGTCGGCTTCGCGACAGCCTCCAAGTACACCGCTGTTCAGGTAACAACGACGAAAGCACAGCGAGAAACGCCTCCGTAAATAGAGGGGATGGAAAGACGCAGCGAGAAACGCGTCTGAAAAATGAGGGGAAAGAGGAGGGATATCTCACGACAATTCTGTTAAGTTTGCGCAGGCCTTGTCGCAGATTTATATCCGTTTTATCTCCAACGTAAAGGAGGTGGGCTTCGCGACGGCCTCAATGTGAAACGCGATTCAGGTAACGACGACAGGAACACAGTTCGGTAGTGTCTGGCGGTAGCCTCTAGCGGCAACCTTTCACCGTAACCCCTACCGGTAGCCTCTATTACGGGGGACCATATTAAATAGGGCCTACGGTATACACAAAATCCTATATATTTCGCTATTTCTACTAACAAGATTTGGTCTCACTTACTATGGCCCCCCGTAATACTAATAGTGGCAGTCTCTATCGGTACCACCTAACGGTATTCCCCAAAGGTATCCCCTAGTGGTACCCCCCAACGGTATCCTCTAATGGTATTCTCTAGTGACTATCTCTAACCCTCAACGGTAACCTCCAACGGTAATGTCTGAAGGTAACCCCTCAACGGTAACCTCCAGCGATAGAGCCCTCGACTGTAAAACCCCTCACGGTCACCTCTAAAGGTAGCCTCCAAAGGTAACCCCACTATTTTTTAATCATCACTTTCACTTTCCAGCCTAACTCGTAGGAGGGTTTACCCTCGACGACCTTCAGGACAAGCCGTGGTCACAGGTGTCTACCCTTCTCCCCCCCGGTACGTGCCTTTATTTTTTGTCGCGCATAGGGTTCAGCATTCCCACTGCTCGTCGATTTTCATCGAATGTAGCTAACTCACGCTCTCGCGCTTTCCGCTAATCAATTTATTTTTATGCAAGAAAAAGCCCCTACGAGCATGCACTCGGTGGGACTTGATTCCACGAAAAGGATCTTGATAGGCTCGCGGACCACCTACCAAGCCACCGGGGACTATGGGCGGGTGGAGTATCAGGACCGTTTAGACATCAATCTGAATACAAAGCGGTCACTATGTTTTCGGCACCCCTCATTTCGGCGAACAAAATCTGAAGCTGTGGGACTAAGGAGCGCGGGGTGGGATAACACATATATGGCAATGGTCTTCGCACAATACCGGTACTGTACGTGGTACCTGGTACCAGGTATATACTAGCGACGACGCCAAATGTGGGACAGGTGGTATCCCCGCAGCAGATAGTCTCTTTCTTCCGTCTTTTGAGTAGGGAGACACACCGAGGTGGTGGGTTGTGCGGCGTTACCATGCCTCTCGGCTCGGGCATCATCAGCAAACGAGGGGTGAATCTCAGAGTACCCCCGAGAGGAGCTAGGCTGGCTTTTGAAGGATTATCGTGGTGATATATGGTGAGGCGTTACGATCGAGGGGACAGGACCTGATATTTTGTCGACACTGACATTATCTAGGAGAGAGTCCGACGTGTGATATGAAACGTTTCGCACGATTTTTTTTCCCCGTCCCCCCCCCCCCCCCTCCCCCCCGCCGTTGCCGTCTTTTTTTTTTTTTTTTTTTTTTTCTCGGTGGCAACGCGTTTGTGGCCCCATTTTTGGTTGCAGGCCGCCATGCTAGCGCTCCTTTGGACGCTGAAGTCGTTCAAGAGAACGGCTCTCTTCTTCCCGTCCGTGATCGGTCTGCTTATCATCGTGCGCCTCTTCGCCCTGCCCAAGATGTTCAGCAAAAAGGTTTGTTCGTTCGTCGAAAAGGAAACAAGTCAACAAAAACCTACCTGGTATATATGATATATACATTATGTATATATTATATATACCTACCTGGTAATATATGACGTGTCCGGCGGGGCTTCCCGTGTTGACTACTTGCCGTTTTGCGCGAAAGCGCTCGTGCGAAGAGATATGTCCGAAAAAGAACATAAATATCACGAATATAGCTAACAGTATTAACCCACGTACATATAATATAGCTCGTACTGGTGTTTTTTTTTTTTGTCTGGAACTTTTTTTTTCGAGAATGGACAATCGTTTGCTACGTACGTTCGTGCGTACAGACGGTAGACAACCGTGCCTTTCTATACTGCGTTGGGGCATTCCGCATTTTCATTGTCGTGATCGTCCGGAGTACGATGTTGCTGCTGCTGCTGCTTCTGTTACATCAGAAAACAACGAAATGTACTACGACTACGAACAGGGAATATCAATCACTTTGAGCACTAAGTTGGTTGTATTTTTTTTCGTGGTAGTCCGAGGTATCTTGCTGCCGCTGCTGCTACTGCTGAAACGAAAACCCCCAAAGTCCCGAAAGGGTATAATAGGTCACCATGTTGAAACCAGAGGAGGTAAAGCCAAAGTTTTTTTTTCGTAACCCCTGGTTCACTTTTGTGAGTCGGCAAAAAAGAGAGGACGAACTACGAACGACACAGAAAACACGACCTTTTTAAGGGTTGCTACGAGTACATATTAATAGGAGGTCGGGTCGCTGCTGTCTCTGTCTACGTATCAGTCGCGTTTGTATTGTTTCATGTTTTTTTTCTCTGTTTTCCGCTCTGGACGATTCTGGTCTTGGTTGGCAGGTGCGGTTGCCCCCCCCCCCCCTTCCCCTATTTCACATTGGTTGGGTTGGCGTCGGTTGGCAACGACGCTGTAAATCATACCACTCACTGCGTGAGCTAGACAACCAGGGTGCCGTTTTTTTGTGTTCGGCGGTCGGCCGAAGCTGGCGATCGAGCTAAGATTCATTGGTGCGGGGGGTAGAGCCTTCTCTCCGAACAAGGGGAATGATCGCATCACCTACTGTAGTGTTAATGGTGAGGCACCCACGAGGCAGTTACATGGTGCCCTCATTGCCCCCCCCTCCCCCCCCACAAGCTAGAATATACACCTGGTATGATATATAGGTTGGGTTGGCGTCGGTTGGCGACGACGCTGTGAAACACGCCTCTCACTGCGTGAGCTAAACAATCAGGGTACCGATTTTGTTTTTTTGGCGGTCACCACGGCTGGCGGTCGATTTTGATCATTTTTGTGCGGGCAGAACCTCCTCTCCGCACAAGGGGGATGGATGATCGTATCACGTGGGATGTATGTGGTAAGGCACCCACGAGGCAGTTTAAAAGTAAACCCTCTGCTGTCTCTGGAAGTGACCACACCCAAAAATACATCGTTTCATTGACTCTTGTCATCCGTATGCAAGAAAATCCGCCTCGAAGGATGCAGCCCACCCTTCATGCGACTCGTCCAACACCTCACGGCGCTTCGTGCTTGGTGCAAGCAATGTCTGCCTGTTCAGTGAAAACGCGACGTGCTCCGTCCTGGTATTGTAGGGATGCGAGGGTCTATGGTCACGCGACTACGGCCATGCATGATAGTGAGTACAACCCCCCCACCCCCCCCTTTCCCCTCTGAACGTTTGCTCATACGGGGTGCGGAAACCCCATCCATTCACTACGTCTAGTTTTGGCACCGGGTGAAACCGTTTCTGTCCCCTAGTGTACCTGTTTGTGTGCCCTACCCCCCCCGTGCCCCCCCCCCCCCCCCCACCTTGTCACCGAGGGTAACCGTTGTCGTTCCCTACCCCCTATCCCACTCTACCCTTTCCCTCTCCCCCTCCTCCCTCCTCCACTCTCTACTCCTTATTCGCAGGACCTGTCCCAATTGGATGCCGCCGTGGGCTAAACACGAAAATAAAAACGCGGCGAGGTGGACAAGAGTTAACCTGACAGCTTGTTATATTTTTTTGTGTCTCCCCGAGTCCTTCACTCTCCAGGCTTACAACGTGGTGAAGCCTTTTTCAGCATTCCAGCTGTACGTACGTACTCGTTTCGCATGCCGCCGTGGCGTTCAAGGGTTTCCACATCGAGTTGGAGGCTGGCGCGCATTGGGGGGGGCGGGGGGGGGGGGAGCGTACTCATTCGTTGCTTGCCTTTATCATTTGGTCATTGACCACGCATCCCTTTCGAGACAGAGGGGGGGCGGGGGACTCTTTACGCGTGGGGTACGTATGGCTGTAAGGCGTTTTTATTCCGCTGTTATCGTAGTAAGTTTTCGCTCTGTAAGGCAGGGGAACGATTTGTTTCCGCTGTGACGTTTGTGGGTTTCCACAAGGAAGTGAAGCTGGGCGGGGCGGGGGGCGGGGGCGGGGCGCATGTTTTTGCACGTGGGAAACCTTTGTCTGTTGCCATGTTTCCGTTGCGCTTGTATCGTAATAAGCTTGAGCCCTGTAAGTCAGGGGAATGAAATGTTGCCATCGGAGCGCCGAGGGGCGGTGGACCCACCTGCACGCACGATGGGCCTTGACATATATCTACAAGCACAACTTTTTTTACGGTCGGTTGGTTGATTTATAACAAGGGCATCACGGGGATGGTGCCTCGTTTCTTTTTTCCCTATCAAGTAGTCACGGCCGGTGCGTCGCCGGCGATGAACTGCAATGGTTTGTAACGACAGCGGGTCAGGTCCTTTAAAGGCTGCACCGTTCCTTTGGGCTATCAATCGCTTCAACACGTGTGGGACAGATGAAGGATTCGATTCCCGCTTTCATCGTGGTCTGCTGTAGATCGGTTTTTGGCCAGATACGATCCCGAATATAAATAGTATGGTCCAGGTCGGTTTCGCCGGGTGGGAGCTGTATACCCTTGCGTGATCTAGAGACGTGCTTCCTGGGTTGGATTTGTGCTTATCAGATCCTGCCACGAGTACGTCTTCTCATCCAGGATCTACAGCAGATGATCTAGATGATCTATGTGTAGACAGATATATCGTGATCTGTCTCGGGAGTGAAACGCTGTCCACGTGCTTGGTGGGGCATGTATGTAATGCTCTCTGGGGGTAGCCGAGGTGCGTACCCGAGTTTGACCAAAAGACACCCAGTTTGGGTACCCGTGTACCCCAGAGAATACACCCGCTACTCAGGTTTGATACCCGCGTATGACCAAAACAGCCAGGTTTGGTGCCCGAGTATGGCCAAAACAACCTGTTTTGTTACCCGGGTACCCCCGAGAATATACCCGGTACCCAGATTTGGTGCCCGAGTATGACTAAAAGAGCCAAGTTTGGTGCCCGGGTACGGCGAAGAAAAAACAGTTTTGGTATGTACCCGGGTACCCCAGAGAAATTACCAGGCACCCTACTTCTAACAGTAGAACGCCTTTGAAAATGCTTCGAATTCGGTCGTTTTTTGTTGTTTTGCAGCCTTCTTTCGGTAAAACACCCCTTGAAAAGGTTTCGAATTCGGTCGTTTTTGTCGTTGCGCGGTCTTGGCGCGTTGAACGACCCCCCCCCCCCCCGCGCATCTAACCTTTTGTACCTTTTTTACGCTACTGCGAACACTACCCTGCTCTCGCTCCAACCGACTTCCCCCGGAAAACGCGGGTGCAACTTTCTAGGTGGGTTTGTGGGGGTTGCGATGCGCCCACTCGTGTGTTTCGTAACGCTGATAGTCAGTCGACCATGACAACCAGGAGGCGCCTCGGGCGTGCTGTGATCCCAGGAAAACTCTTGTCTGGTGTGAGGCCTAAGGCCAGTCGGACCTGCCCCGGGAGGTGGCTACGTCGGGCGTGCGGTTGATTGACTAAGCAAGGCTCTGTCTTTTGTGACGCTGACAAGTCCGTCAGTATAGACTTTTGCCTGGTAGATGGGTGCCTGGGACGTTTTTTACGGGTTCGAGGAAAGGTCTGTTTTTTCTTTTCTCGTTTTTGTTTTCGCTGGCGGCCAATCGAGGGTGCAACTCTGGCGCGTGTGAAGATTCGCGCGAGGCTCTGTTTTTTTTTTTTGTCACGCTCGACAAGTCGGGGGGCTTTGCCTGAAGGTGTCTTGGAGGCGCGCGTGGTGGTTCCAGAAAGGGTACGTGTTGTCTCTATGATGCGCGGCAGCTAACATGAGGTGTCCCGGGCATGTGTGATGACACCAGGAAGGCTCTGCTCGTTTCTGACGCTTGACAGTCTGTGCGCCTGCTACTATTACGTAGATAAGGTGTTTCGGGGGCGTGTGTGATGATTACAGAGTAAGGGCCTGTTAACAAGTCACGCTTTGAACAGGCGGTAGACACCCATCAGCAGGAAGACTCCTCCGGCAATGTAGCGATTCCAGTGAAAAACTCTTTCTCAAAGGAAGCATACAACTTTTTTTTTTGTTGGCACCATACGACCAGGCGAGGTAGGGTAGTTTTTTTTTTGTCGCAACTAGCCAGGGCGAGGCCAGGAAGGCGTTTTCGTCGAAACTAGCAAGGGGAGGCCTGGGAGACGTTTTTGTTGAAACCAGCGGGGGGCAGCCTGATGATTTTGTAGAAACTAACCGGGGAGGGGTATTTGTCGAAACTAGCCTCAGGGGAGGGCGGGGAGTCATTTTTGTCGAAACTAAGGAAGTGGGAGGGGGGCTTCGGACTTGACCCGGTGGTAGGGGTTATACAATTCCGTGTTTCGATAGCGCACGGAGTATGTGCGTGCCTTCTTTCCCCCCGTGTTTTCGTTTTTAGAGACGTGGAAGGCATGCACACAGTGGTGGGAGAGGGGAGGCTGGGAAAATGTCTTCCTCCGCTGTGCACAGCCCCCCCCCCTCCCACCCATTCCCATCGCTTGGCGCCGTCATACAAGTTTTGTCCGTTTTGTTTGGGTCTGCCTCGTTTTTTGTTTGCGCAGCTATTCTGTCAGGTGCCCACCCTATAAATAGTGGTGATGATGATGCCGCTCGTGCGCTATGTTGCTTTACGGGGGGGGGGGGGGTGGCGTGGAAGCGAGGAGTCTTGTTGTCTGGGTTCTATTAATAGGCATCGCATGCTTTTTCTTCTGTCTTGACACCTCGGCGGGATCTCATGGCGGTAATTTAATACATTTATAACTATTTCTTGAAAGTCCAGTCACAAATATTTACGTGCGGCCTACGTACCATACCACTCGTGTATCAGCTATCAATACCGCTGTGTAAGTCGTACGTCGAACCCTCAACTTTCCCAATGGTGCACTGGGGACTCTATTCTACTAGCAAAACGTTGCCCGTCCGTCCGTCCGTCCGTCCGTCCGTCCGTCCCCAGTTCTCGTTGACCTCAGGAATGGCTCTCGCCGTTTTTCCAAGTATCCTGTCTCTTCTGATCCCTGCCGGTTGTCCCTCCGTACGGCAACGAGCACGAGTCGATAGCTATCACGCAGGCTATCGGCCTGGAACTCAACCCCACCTCCTGGGGTGTCGTGATGTTGTGCTGGCTTCTCGGGTTTGACTGAGAAACCCCTCAAGAAGCATTTTTGGTGACCAAGTTAAGCATTTTGGGTGACAGCACAACAACTCATGTACAGCACCAGTACTTTCGTGCACGCATACCGGCCGCAAGCGACGGAGTGCTCTGGACGGTAGGCTGAAGCCTGATCTCTCCCCTCCCTCCCTCTCCCTTCTGCCGCCCTCCTATTAATAAACAGTTCGTCATGCTCAAAATGCGCATGTTGTTTGTACATAAAGTACGTCACGCCGCTCGAAAGTGTGTGTGTGTGTTCTTCACACTAAACCGTTCTTTCTACCCGTCGATATCCAGCACAACCAGTGTCCGTGCCGATTCTTCAGTCCTATTATGGGGGGCCATAGTTAATAGGACCTATGGTATACATAAAAACCTATATAATTCACCATTTTCCCTGACAATATTTGGTCCTATTAACTATGGTCCCCCGTAATAGAAGAGATACATGCTCTGTGGTAACGAAACTGTGACAGAGATACTACGTTGCCACGTATGCAGTAGGTTCTGCCATGCCATCATACTGGATACGACAGACACGACATAGTAGCGCAGATGACTGGCACCTCGCAGTTTGCGGACCTGGCCTGCTCATGGGCCTGTGATGAGGAAACGATTAAATCATTGCTGAAAACAACAACTAAGGGTCATTCTTATGGGAGAGCTTTTTTTCCAGATTTTCCGACATTATTTTCGCGCAATTTTTCAGGCTTCCATATTTTCCTCTTTTTTTTTTTCCAAATATTGGAATATTAACGAACTCGATATTTTTGGTTCTGGAGAATTTCACGAATAGTGACTGAACGCCTCCGTATATTGATACATATCTCCGATTATTTCCAAACTTCGGAAAAAAAAAATGGAAAAAACGCTCCCCGAAAAGAATGCTCTAACAATTGCGCCACCGAGTATATACAATATAATAGGCTGAAGCTCGATGGAGGTGCACGAGTTTCGAGCAAAACGACGAGTGCACTGGATAGCCCCTCCTTCCCTCCTTTCCTCCCCGCCCCCCTTCACCTACTATTCGTCGCCTCTCTTGTCATCGAGTGCCTTATATCATTGGAGACTTGCATTGCTTAATTTTTCTCCTCAATGTTTTACCCACAATCGCGTTGGGGAGACTCTCGAAGTGACGGCAGTCCCACGCGCATTTTTTGGCCGCCTGCCCGTGAAGAGCCCTGCATGATGACGAGCTGCGTATGTACCTGGTATGCGCACTTTCGCCCGAACGTCGACGCGTGAGAAACATTGCGGGCGCGCAACCTGGTATTATTTTACGCTGCTGCCAACGATCGTTCAACGTAAGGATTGGATTGGGATGAGACGTGTTCTACGATAGAGGTAGCAAATCTCCGCCAAGTGATTTCTGAATGAGGGGGTTCCTCAACCAAAAATCGTCGGAATGCCAATCTTGTTTCGAAAAATGACGTAACTGCGTACTTGGGCCATGGGATCATTCATCGCGATGCGATTTAATTTTTGCTGAAGTCAGTTTTCGGGTGACTTACTATTAGTATGGAGCTCCTCAAGTGAGGAGCCTCAGAAAAAATAGGGTGAACCTTTATCGTAGAACGCCTCATGAGGCCTCCTGCACCGGTAGATGGTCCTGCACAAGCGGGCCGCAGGTAGTAGGCGACCTCGTCGGTGGGTCAGGCCTCGTATAAATCTTCTGCATGTTCCCTGTGCCTATTACCAATGGTCTCGCGGGGTAGCCAGGCTTCGACGGAGTGACCGTCTCCTGCATACTTTAGTCATTCGAGTGATTTGGACCAAAACGGGATGCCACGCTTTCGTGCCGAGATGGGTTCATTCGGAGCGGCTCGCGATTTTTGCCATGGGATACTAACAGCAGCAGCAGACACATCTATCTACTGCTCGTAGTGCAAGTAAATCGACAAACACACAAAAAGACCTCGCGAAGAGATTTCGGAAAAACACGCAGGGACTTTGCAAACACTTTTTGGTTAGATATTTCCTTGAGGAGCTCCGCCCTTCGCTTTCTTTCAGGCTCACATTTATTTACCATGGCTTGGCTCTGCAGGTATCGGGAATGCGGGACACGATCCAGGTCTACGTTCCCAGATAAACTATCTTGAGCTGCCCAGATTTCATCCCTCTGCGCCTTATTTTCGGTTTTCTGGGGGATCTCATGGATATAGCTCACGCTCACTCTCAAGCGCTATATAATTGTAGTAGCTCAACCTTCTGCACGTTCTGCAATGCCAATTATTGCAGTTTGTGAAGCAGCCGTCAATATTCCGTCTGCCAAAAAATGCCAAAAACAATTTCCTTGTTCGTACCTGTACTCGTAAAGCAATGAGATGTGGCAACCATTTTTTCGAGACCTTCTGCCGGTCGACATTTATTTCCTGCAAAGGAAACACACACCAAGTTGACCACGCACGCCCCCCCCCTCGACGGCTGCGCAAGCGGCGCGCCAAACCTCGAGGGGCGAACCGTGTCACGTGCACGCAAAGACCTCCCACTGACGCTATTTCACGTTCCGCGTGTTGCCGGCCGACTGCATCCGTACCTGACGTACGCACCACGCAGCTCACAAAACCTGAGTTTCGGCTATTCAATTGGGTACAAATTCACAGCTAGCTGCCAAAATTGTAAAAAATGCATTGAATTCCCTATCCTATTACGCGGGACCATAGCCGGTCGCCCCGGTGGTTCAAGTGGTTAACCTCGAGTTCTACTTGTGTTTTGAGTCCTGGGTTCGAGCCCCAGGTGGGTCGGACCTTTGACTTTATTTGCAAAAATCAAAATCAAAAGGATTCAATTGTTGAGAGCGCCTTGCAGCGTGGGTAGGCACAATTCGATGCGAGTCGACGAGGGAAGAAAAGGCTGAAATCTTCTCGCGATAAAAATGAAGGAACGTACCGTAGCGGGAAGGGGGTAAAAGAGCCTGCTATGTGACCCCGGATCTGAGTTACGAGTTGGAAGGAGAGAGAGAAGAAGATGTGCGAAGATAATGAATGGGATGAGCAAAAAAAAAAAAAAAAAAAAGTTAATAGGACCTACCAGGTACCTGGTATGGTATACATAAACACCTCTACATTTACCTATTTTTACCAACAAAAATTGGTCCTATCTACTATGGTCCCCCGTAGTAGTTATGATTTTTTGCTTAACCCTCTGTGCGGTAAGGTAACATAAAACTTCCACGTTTCGAACACGTGCCATGTGTCATTTTAACCCGTTGCTCCCGTTGCAACAGCAGAACCGGCACCCGCTGTTTATCACGGATGTGTGAGCATGTTGACCCGGCCTCACCCCCGAGAGCGGCTGGTGCGGGTGGAGATAGCCATTAAGGGAGAGTCATCTCCTTCGGGTAGCGCGGGACTCGTGCGAGCTCGCCCACTAACGAAAACCTAGGCTATGAGGCCTGTCTGTCGGGCTCGGTCCAGTTACGATCCACCCTACCCGTTGGGGCGTTGGTTCTCAGTGTAGCTGTCTTGGTTCCCGCCATTAACCGGCGAGAGTGGCAAGCGCGGGTCTAAACCAGCTCCTCGCGTCGTTTCCGACGAGGACCAGCGCCCACGGCTGCCCCTCCTCTCCGAGCTCCCTCCCACCCTCGTCGCCGAAGCCACTGTCCTCTCTTCCTCCTCCTTCTCCTCCTCCCCCTCCCGGGGCGCAGCGGTGGGACGACGAGAGAAAAAGCGCGTCACGCAGAGCCCCCGCCTCGCAGACCGCCCGGCCTGTGCCACCGCCCCGCAGGAAGGAGAACCCCCCGGACGTCACCGCTCCAATTGCCGAAGTCGCCGCCGGCGCCGTCGCCGCTACCCCCGCCCCTCTTCGCTGAGGCACCACCCTTGCCGCGTCCTTCTCTGTCCCCCCCGTGCCTTGCTCGAGGGCGGGGGCGGGGGCGAGGTGGGTAGGAGAGGAAGAGGTCGATGTCGCCCCGAAACCCGACCAGGGCTTTCCGCACAGCCTGCCTTGCGCCCAGAGAGCGTGGTGCCGGGCGGACGCCGGGTAGACAGCCGCCCCTGCATGAGGAACCCCCTTATCTTGCTTAACCTTTCAACACGAAGAAAAATAGAGAGGGGGCAAGGGACAAGGGAGAGTAGGGGGGGTACGTGGGAGAAGGGTGGGGATCGAGGGGCATCCTAGATGAGGCGTCAATAATTTGTGTTTATTTTTGGGTGGGGGGTACTCGCCAGTTATCATGCATGGCCGCAGTCGTATGACCATAGACCCTCGCATCCCTACAAAGGTGGGGGGGGGGAGGGCGTGCTCCTTTGTCCGCTTGCCTCAGCCATTTGACCATTGACCACGCATGCCTTCCGAGAAGTGGGGGAGGGGGGGGGGGGGGGGGGGTTGTAGGGCAACACAATGGACGTGTTGACGCCGGTTTTGCTCTTCCCCCCGGAAGGGGCGTTCCTACAATCTATAGACGGAGCCGTGCTGACACGAGTCGCGACGGCAAGCCGACCGAAAACACCTTTCTTCCCGCCACGGAAAAAAACAGCTGCAACTGCAACCACTTCGCGGGTGCATCCGCGAAAAGTTTTTTCCAGCGCCCGTTTTTCTCACCAAGACCTCCAGGAGGGTCGGGAACGCAAGCTGAAGCGGCAGCAGTGCCGGCGGGGCCGGTGGCGAGGAAGCCGCGCCGACGCCCGGGTCCCCCCCGTCAGACGGTAAAAACGCCCTCACGTAGTGAAATCCGCGCACCACGGCAAAGGGCTCTCGGTCGGCCGCGCCTTCCTCTGCTTCTCGGTGATCGTTAACCTTCACTTCTGTCCCACCGTCCCCGCCCATGTCGCCGCGCGATGCGTCACCTTCTGCATCGCTGGCACAGGGCTGATTACCGGTTGGCGGCGGCAGCGTTAGCGGCGGCGACGACGACGAGGGGGGAAGCAGCGGATCCAGAGGACTGCCACCGCCGTGTTCCTCGAAGCAACCGCCCTCTGCGCCGCGTTCCTCCTCCCGCAGCGGCGGCTCACCATACCCCGCCTCGTAAACATCGACACCCGCAACACCTGCGAGGGCACCAAAATCCGGGCGAAACAACGTCGACCGTTGTTTTGGCCGCCCCGCAGCAGCAGCTTCCGCGCTCTTCAGCGGCGCCGATCCCGCTCCGCCCCGCCCCCCTCCCCCCTCTGCCGTCTCGGCTACCGTCACGTCGTCAGCAAACATTGGCGTCTTCTTGTCCGCGAGGTGCCCGTGAGGACGACGCGAGGTGGGCGGGTCAGGGGGAAGCTTGTACCCTCGGTGCTTCGGGCGGCTTTTCGACCAGGCCGCCCACGATTCTCTGCCGATCGCGTCCCAGTGCCTGCGTCCGGAGGTGGTGTCCGGGAAGTCAGCGGGAAAGCTGGAAGGCACGTGGCGAGGCGCAGCGAGTGGCACGGAAAAAGGGGATAGGGGAAAGGCAGGGGGGGGGGGGGGGGGACTCATGTCATGCATGGCCGTAGTGTATTGTATGACCATAGACCCTCGCATCCCTACAATGACGGAACAAAGAACGGCCGGTGTTCACCGACCAGGGGCGGAGGGTTGGGGGGGGGGGGGGGGGGGGGGGGGCGTATTCGTTTTCGTTGCTTGCGTTACGTCGTCGTTTCACCATTGACCACGCACAACGTTTGAGACTTTGGGGGGGGGAAGGGGGTCGGGCGGTAGGGGTGTTGGTTGGTGTATTGGGGTGGCTTGCATGCGTCCCTAATTGCGTAGGTTCCTGCTCGTGCGGCTTGCTTGCGTGGGTTCGTGCCTGCGCGGAAGATTTGGCCGCTTTTAACAGGAGGCACACACCCGCGGTGGGTGTGTTTTGATAGAGAACGAGTTTGGGCTACATGGTTGCGGGCCCGACCCTACCGTTACTTGTAGGATAGGGCCGCAGTCCCGTTTGGGGACAAACTACTTACAATGTGAGTGCTTTGCCCCTAAAACGGGACTGCAGTCCTAAAAGGATGATAAAGGGACCGCTGACACTCCACTGACATTCCCTTATATTATCGTGCAAAACCTTTCCCTGGCCGTGTCCCAAACCTCGCGTTTGCAACGTCCAAGAACCAGACGTAAAGTAGGCAGAGAGTGCAAGAAGCAACCAGAGGGGGGGGGGACAAATCGGGGGAAATAACTCGCCAGGTTAAAGCGAGAGTGAAACGTCAAGACAGCGTACAGCTGTCGCTAGTAGGAACCCGCTTGCAGCAGGACATTTGAAAACTGTGGCCAAGTTGTGTGCAAAAACCTCACGGCGGACGCCTCAAGCAAATCGAAAAGGGGGGATCCCTTCTTGCTTGGCGCCGTCCAAATCAGAAAACTCGCATTTGCCCGAAACAAGCGAGGGGATAAACATAAAGAGGTAAAAACAGAGAGGGCGAAACGAAGGGCGAAAAAAAAACCGGTAACATCCAGAGCGACCCTTCACCACCGGAGCGGCCTTCCGCTCACCACGGCTCGCCCGTCTCAAGCGCAAGCCCGTCGGCATCACCGAGCGAGATCGCCCTCGCCCCCGCCATCACAAGCGCGTTGAAAAACACCGGCGCCCACCCCGCGGACAAGATCAGGTCCCACCCCGACGTGGCCGCCTCCCGCCGCTTCCTCTCCACCC
The DNA here is from genome assembly GCA_031213475.1 of Nereocystis luetkeana. Lineage (NCBI taxonomy): Eukaryota > Phaeophyceae > Laminariales > Laminariaceae > Nereocystis > Nereocystis luetkeana. Next base: position 2,132,409 of record JARUPZ010000013.1, on the reverse strand, counting down.
CCCTCCCTTTCGTCCCACCCGCGCTGCCACCACCACCACCACCACCACCACTACCGGCACCAGAACTCATGTCGCTCGAAGCGGCTCCCACTTCGTGCGCCGTCGTTGCCGCGCCCGGCGACGACACGAGGAGGACCGGGGCAAACCCTCCTCCGAAGCCCCCGGCGCCCCTTCTCGCGCCCGCCGCTCCCGCGCTTCGGTCTTTGGTGGGGAGGGGCTTGAAGGCGGCGACATCGGACCCATCCCGCAAGACTGCGGCGCGCGCGCACCGCTCCAGACGGCGGGCCTCGTTGAGCACATGGTCCGGGCGAGCCTCGGCAAGCTCGGCCGATAACGCTCTGGCGTCGGGGTCCCAGAGAGGAGACGCCGGCGCCAACCATGGACGCCGTTTCGCTTCCACCTCCGCCTCCACCTCGGCCTCCGCTGCTGTCACCGCTGCTGTCACCAGTGCCGTCGCCGCCGCCGTCGCCGTCGCCGCCATTTGCGGTGTATCCTTATTAGACACCCGTCGCTCCCCTCCGCCGGCCTCGTGGCTGTCATACGTCTTGCCCACCATCTTGATGTCGGCGGGGCCAAGATCCTTTTCCGATTCGCGAGGCTCCGTCCCAGAGCCGGGGGGGACGGGGGGCGCGGGCGCCGGTGCTGGAGCTTCGGGCTGTGCGTGGCGCGTTTTCCGCAATCGCGAGGGCATGAGCTCGCGGGGGTCAAGGGCGTTGATCGCCAGCACGGTTCCCGCCGAAAGCTGATCACTCCGGGGGGGGTCGCCGCCGCTTGTTCCGCCTGCGCGACGTACCGCCGACGGGGTTTCCAACGTTTCCCATAGGGAGGCGTTATCACGGGCGGCGTCCTCGAAACGAACCCTCTCGGTTCCGGTTGACAGGCTCGGTGGTGAGTCGCCGCCGTCGCGCCCACGTGAACCCCCCTCGATCGTGACACCCCCTACGCTCTTAGCGGTGCTCCTTAAACCTTTCAAAGAGAGCACCCTCCGCGTTTCGCCGTCATCCGGCGCTTGATCGCCGCCGCTAGCGGGCAGGGGTGGGTGCTGGAGCCCGGCGTTCCCGGGAGAACCGGGGGGGGGGAAGATCGGGTTGTCCGATGATGCCGGTCGCAGCACCTGTTGTAGGACCTCGTGAGAGCGGGCGCCCCGCACGCGAAGCCGGCAGAGGCCGCCGGCCACAGATCCCACCTGTGTGCCAAAGATGGAGGGCGCGGGGGAAAACGATGCTGCCAGGTAAACGGCGTGTCTGCACAGAAAACAAGGAGTGTGCTACTCTTGTTTCGCTGGCTTGGGAAACGCCTCCAACGTGAACATCACGCAGCTTGCGAAGGTGAGTATCCACGCCTCAACCGGTCGCACTCACAGCTGACGTACGTGTGACGCATACCAGGCGCCTCGCTTCGCGGGCGGCTTCCGCCCGCGGAGCTCGTCCACAAGGAAGAGCAGAACAAAAAACATCAACATGTGACTAACGCGGACAGAGGTCAAGATTTTCGTGGTGAAGACCGGTGACTTGCAAATGCCAAGAGCTCCACGCTCCGAAAAAACAACCCGGAAGCCGCCTGCATGTACCATAACGTATGTGCGAAAGAGAAAGGACGGAGAGGAGCAGTACCTGCTAGTAGTAGTAGTTGTATCTCACTGACGTTAGAATTAAAGGCAATCCCTTATCGCATCACCAGCTGCAGCCGCTTGCAGGTGGTCGTGCGTTTATTAAGGTCTCGGCAGACTTCGATTTCTCCGATTTCTTCGTTCGTCTCGACAACACAGCGAGCTGTACGTAATGCTCGGCGACAGATGGCGGTTCTCGTCAGCTTCGGCTGCTTGAACTACGTACGTCCGCGCTCTGATCCGCACGCACGTGCATTGCATTTTTTGTCCTTGCCTACGGGGTGATCTCAGACGCCCGCGTGGAGCGAACCCTACACCCTTACCTCACCCCAAAAAAATAAAGGTCAAGCCCCCCGAGACGACATGAATATTTTCCTGAGGCGAGGGGAAACGTAAAAATATTGCCTACCAGGTACGCAGGAAGGTTTACTACTCCCAGCCCCCCAACCCCACGGCTACACCGGCCCGGATACCAACGGCTACGAATACAGGCCGCTTCCTTCCTGCAGCGGACTCAAAATTGAAAAAACAAACCCGGCGATTGTACTGCCCTGTACTGTAGTATGTCACGCTGTCCCTATATAGTGAACTTCTATATTGAATATTAATATACAAACGGTCTCTATTTTTATGGGCAATGTATGACATTTACAGGGGAACAGAGTAATCAGGGGCAACTATGGTTGGTAAAAATATCGGAATATATAGGTTTTTGTGTATCACGACGGGTCCTGATCACTGTTGATATGGTCCTTCCGCAACAGAACAAATTGATTACGTACTGTAGACAGGTTTATGACTCCCATACCCGAAGCACCGAAGACTATGCACACCAGAATACAGGCCGCCTGCCTTTCAGAGACGGGAATCAAACAGACAAGAAAAAGAAAACAGCGCGTGTCCTCTGCCTTGTGCTTGTGTGCACGCACGCGCACCTCAATGTTCCCGGCCCAGGGGGCCCCCTCCAGCGAACACGCTTTCCAGATTTCGCGTAACGCCTCCTTCGCCGCCGCGGGGTGCACCCACAGCCAGACGCGCCGCACTTCTTCCGCAGCGCCCTCTCGCCCCCCCTCCACGTCCGCCCCCGCTCCGCTTCTTCGTTCGGCGGGCGTGTTGGGGGGACTCCACATGATTGTGATCGGTGCGATACAACCCAGCGGAAACTCGTTCGCCCTGGCATCGGACGCGGGAGACGGTGAAAGGTTGTGATGTGATGGGTGGTGAGAGTCGCAGGGCGAGGTGACCAGAGAAGAAAAAAACTTGCACAATTCGGACAGATATATCACGATCTATCTATCTACCTATTTACCTGCAGATATATCATTTAGATCGTAACCTGCCGCTACGATGTGTTGTGCAGAATCTGTACGTAATGGCACAGATCCAACCCAGGGAAAGCGTCCAAAAATTATCTTCACCGGGGACCATAGTAAACAGGACCTACGGTGCACACAAAAAAACTACATATTTCCCTATTGTTACGAACAGTATTTGGTCCTATTTACTATGGTCCCCCGTAAAATTAGACCATGTCTAATGTTGTATTCGGGTCTGCCCCTGTCCGGCAACATGAACCAATATACAGATCATACAGGTCAGGACTCTTATACCTGCACGGAAAGCAACCTACCGTATTTATTCCGTATACATACATATACACAAGACTTTCCCCCGGCGTGGTAAGGACCGCTTATCAATAGACGCAATACGACAACAGCAGGTGTCGTAAGATACTATCACTTCGAAGCACAGCAGGTACGGAAATACTGTCCAAAACCCAGCGACGCTAAGAAAGTACGGCGGTGGGTTAGGCTCTCAGTGGGCGACGCAAGAGACACGCCAGATCATGGGGCAGGAGAATAGACGATCTGTGGGTGTGAAAATGTTGTTGATAGGCGACCGTCGGTGGTCTTGGGCGCGTTAAGGCCTATTTTCGGCCTTAACTCTTCTAGCACGGGGGACCATAGTCAATAGAGTTAATAGGACCTATGGTATACATAAAAAACTATACATGGAACCATGTTTACTAACACTATTTGGTCCTATTAACTATGCCCCCCCGTAAGAGAACCCTTTTAGGATTGCAGGCCCGTTTAGGGTACGAACTACTTAGAACTTGAGTGGCTTGTCCCCACAACCGTTTTGGGGGACAAACTACTTAGAATTCGAGCGGTTTGTCCCCAAAACCGTTTTGGGGGACACAATACTTGGAATTTGACGCGTTCGTTCAACAAAACGGGACTGCAGCTTGCCTTTTAAGGGTCAAGGCGCTAGTAGGTTCAGTTCCCGGCGTGACGTCGAACAGAAAAACGTACTATTTACGCGGGGGGGGGTTATGGTTACACACACCACTCCGTCCCCAAATCTAATAATCGTTTGTACCAGGTATTGAATAATACCTGGTAATGTGCACACAGTACCTACCTGGTTTATATTTTTGGACAGAATGGTAGCAATCAGGACCCACGATAGACCCAGAAAGGCATGTATTCCCATCCCATGTGCTTACACACCATGTTTGCTGCCAGTGCTGTTCTCACATTGACTCATGTACAAAACATTTGAGTCCGGGCTCATAGGACAGGCTCGAAACAAAACCTGAAGCGGAAGAATACCGCAGGGAACCAAGGAATAAAATCAATTACACTACAGAGACAGTCAGATGCACGTTACTTCATAAACTGAAACACATGGTACACCTCGAACAACCAGGAAATAGTCAAATAAATCCTTGCACGAGTTGCAACCTAGGCTAGGGGGGGCGCGTACAGAAAAAAAACGGAACCGTAAACAAAATAAAACTAACTGAAGTAAACGCCATGTTCGGTTCTGATTGCTATTTTCTCCCGCAGTAGGAAACCGGTCTTTCCGGACGCGTCAAGGCCTTCTTAGCCCTCATTGTGCTAGTTTTAGTGTTCCGGGGCGGTCAGTCAAGAGGTCAAACCGCGGTCTCCTGGCATCTGAATATGATAGTTTGATTAATAGGGTAAGGAGCGGTCAGTCAAGAGGTAAATCGCGGTCTCCTCGCACGTCAATATACTAGCTTTAGTGAAGGGAGCGGTCAGTCAAACGGTCAAACCACGATGTCGTCTACCTGGTAGCATATCAGGGTAGTCGTGACATTTGCGGCGACAGGGTGCAGATGAGTGGGGCAGAAACGTCTGACGCCCCTCCCCCCCCCCCCTGCCGCCGCTTGGTGGGTGAAAACCCGAGTACGTACTCCGTCCCGGCATCGTAGGGATGCGAGGGTGTATGGTCATACGACTACGGCCATGCATGATATCGAGCACACCCCCACCCCCCCCGATGAGCACCCCCCCCCTCCCCTCCCCCCATGCATGAGTACCGGCCACCGCCGCCTCGGTCACCCTCTATCACCTGTAAAGGTGGGTGGAAGCTTCCGTGAAGCCCCCGACGCAGTCCGCGTGCGTCGGCCGGCCGTCCAGCGGATCCGTGACTAGGGACAGGAGTCCCACCAGGGATCGAGTCGGGGCACGCAGCTCAAGGGAGCGCAAGAACGTCACGTCCTGGAGGGTGCAGTGCTTCAGCGAGGCCTCCGCTGCGGCGCGCGGACCCCTGCAAAAAAAAAAAGAAAAAAAAAAAGAAGAAGAAGAAGAAGACGTGTGTGTGTGGACGATTCAGGGTGAATTATTTATATCAGGGGGGAGAATACCGGGTGGGCATGTGTAATAGGAATCAGAACCCGCGATGGATTCAAAAACTATGTATCCCAATATGTTTGCTAGGGCCGGGCACTGGCTTGACTCAGTCGGTAGCGAATACACTCCTGCCGTCAAAGTCGAACCAGTATACTGGATAGCAGCAGTATACTGTCTCTCCTCTCTCTACAGTGCGCTCTCGTCCCGAGTGTGTTCCTGTGCGATAATATCGCGTCTTTCGAGGGCGTGCGCTATACTGGCGTACGTATGCTGGCCAGGTCAATCAGAGTAGATTTGCTACCGCCAGCTACGTACTTGTGCCAGTGCCCAGCCCTAATTGTTTTCACGCCGCCTTTGGTTCTGACGAGTGGTTTTCTGTGCTATAAAATGGCGTGTTTGTTGGACGTGCGTGAGATATAAGCCCTTACTGGCGTACTGTAGGTTCAATATAAAAGTAGGAGCTGCTACCGCCAGCCACATACTGCGCCAGTGCCCACCCCAAATTGTCTACACGCCGCTTTTGGTTCAAATGACAATGCCTCTCCCATAGATGGGAGATCGCGGTTTGCCCTATTTTGACCGGCCGCCTCTTACTCTGGATGGAAATATAAGGACCCTTTAGACACTAATATGAATACCAAACGGGGCTTACGCTTACGTCCCAGAGCGGCATGCTATGGCTAAAACAGGCCCGGGCGGTTGCCTCTCAAACGACCGGTGCGGCATCCGACCAACAGCACGCTTGTCAGCAGGAGGGCGCGGGCCGACCCACACGGCATGTTTCGTCAACAGGAGGCGCGGGCTGACTCTCGATCGTTTTTATGCGCCAACCCCCGAAAGAAAAGCATCTCGTGTGTCCCAACCCTCGGGGCTCCGAATCCGGTACACCGCGACCATTTCACACACCCCGCGCCGCCGCTGCTGCTGCTGCTGCTTCCATGGCGGCCCGCCCCGTTGCGTTCCACACCCGAGTAAAAACAGAATGACTCACGAACCAAGGCTCTATATGCAGAAGAAGCGTGGCGAGCGTGACCCCTGATGGCAACTCCACGCCTGCACGTGGTCGGGACGAGCCACTTTGAATCAGCGCAGGACTTTTTTTCTCGGTGGTGCAGAAGGGTTATATATATACTTTGACCGTCGTTTTTTCCCGGTCCGTCGGATGATTTTTTTTTCAAATACAAAATGTGCATGATTTCCCCCCCCCCCCCGCGCAACCAAATACCCAATGTACGGCTTCGCCTTCCCCAGTACCACTCGGACCGGTGATATAACCTCCGTTTGGTACTGATATTAGAGTATAAACAGTGCTTATATTCATGGTCAGAGCGGTAAATCGCAACCCGTGGGGAAGTATCTGCTCCCGGTTGTTTCTGGGTACCCTTCACTCCCCCGCCCCCCGCCCCGGCCCCCGCCTCCGCACTGTCTGGAGCCGGCGTTAGCTGCGGCACAGTTGAGGAGAGGCTCGAAAAACAACGCACCGGCCCGTTCACTTTCTCAGGTGGGTGTTGGTGTGAGAAAAAGCCCCGTCCCGTGGTTGCAATGGTTGTAGTGAATGTGTGCAATCATGGTCGTTCTCCAACAACGAACATGACGAATGACGAAACAGAAGCAAAAAAACAACAACCACCGAACAAGAAAACAACAGGGGAGTGACACGACGAGACTGAAACGCGTGGGGGAAAAAAACAACAGCATCCAAACGAACACGATGACACAAAACCCAACAAAAAATCAACCAACACAACCGAACAACCGAACAACGAAGAAGACATACATGCAAGCAACGAAAAAAAAAACCAGCATCAACACAACAAACGATACGAGCAATACCAAATTAAATCGAACAACAAACACACACACTCGAACAGAAAAAAACAAACAAAATACCGAACAAAACAGACGAAGGCAAAACGAACGGAAACAGCCCACGACCCAACCCAACCCCTCCCAGAATTCTTCTCCCAGTGTGCGGCCCCGCCTCCAGAAGCAACACACCCAGACACGCGCATGAGAGGATGAACCGCACCTGTTGGTCTTGGCCGGCAGCACGAAGCCCCACATCTCCTTCATGTGCATTCTCTTGGCGTGCCATATGTGAGTCTCGAGCCACCTGGGGGAACCGACCGGAACGCCATAGCGGGCTGCCATCGTCACAGTACACCGCTTGGTTTTTATTCTTATTGAACGATTTGTAGCTGCATCTGTAAAATGCCGCCGGGGCGTTTTACGATAGAGGCTCACCCTACATTTTTCTGAGGCTCCTTACTTGAGGAGCTCCATACCTCACCCGAAAACTGATTTCAGCGAAAATCAAATTGCCTCGCGGCGAACAATCCCATGGCCCGAGTCTACAACACGTTTTTTTTTTTTTTTAAATCAGCATTGGCATTCCGACGATTTCGGGTCAAGGAACCCCGTCTTTCAGAAACAAAATAGTGGGAATGTGCTATGATACGTCCACCGTAGAACGGGCCCGCCGCGCATGTCACACGATGAAAAAAAAAAAAAAGTGGAAAAAAGTGGTAGACTTGAACGGAGGAAATCTGGGGTTTGCGGAGAGATAGTGATTCGTTGGCATGTTTGAATTGAAGGGACGGGCAAGAGGGTCATAGTGTTGACGACGGGTGCAGTTGGCTGAACTGGGAAGACGGAGGCTGGGAAGGGTTGAGAAAAAAGGGAACAAGGCCATCTACTGTAGTAGGGAGCTCAAACTCCTGGGTGTGGCACTGGGTAGATCGTTGTTGTTGTTGCTGCTGCTATTGTTGCTGTTGTTGTCGTTGTGGTTGTTGTTGTTGTTGTTGCTGTTGCTGTTGTTGTTGCTGTTGTTGCTGTTGTTGTTGTTGTTGTTGTTGCTGTTGTTGTGGTTGTGGTTGTTGTTGTTGTTGTTGTTGTTGTCGTTGTCGTTGTTGCTGCTGTTGTTGTTGTTGCTGTTGTTGCTGTTGTTGTTGTTTCTGTTGTTGTCACGAAACACGCATGACGTCATTTCCTCTTGATTTCGTTTTGCCGGATCATTTCCAACACCCCCGCACGACTCGTGACAAAAACAAAAACAAAAAACTCACCCTTTCCCGAAAAACATAACTTCGTTTTCAGCATGATTCGCGACGATAGTTTTCGTTCGTCAGGCACGAACCATGGTGCCGCAAAGCACGTCCAGTCTAATTCCAAGTACTCTGCCACCAAAACAAGGCTGCCGCGCTAAAAAGCGGCTTAACCCTTACCTACAGTAGTACCAGGTATACAGTAGTAGTATATACTGCAGTCCCGTTCTGGGGACAAACCACTCGCAATATACCACTCTGCTCCAAAATATTAGGACCTTTTTAATACTAACATCAAATAAAAAATGCCTCTATATTTAGAGACAGAGAAGTAGGCAGTTTGCCCCCGAAGCGGGGCTGCAACCCTGCAAGAGGGATAACAACCTAAAACACGCCTCGACGACGGAAAACAGACTGGTTTCGCGCCGTAACCTAAAATACCTTTACATAACCAGGTATGCCATAACGCTCGCGGAACCACCAACACGAGATAGAAAGTTACGAAAAATTGGTTCTGTTTTGCTCGAAACGTACGAAGCCATTTTTTTTCCCCAATACCACGAAAAGAGAAAACAACATTTGTTCAAAAGTAAAAAAAAAAAGCGAAACACCATTTGTTTGTATCTTGCACTGAAATCACTTCACGCACTGAAATTTTAGATCCCGGAGGTTGAAAGCAAGGTACGCCCGGCACGATAACTATACCTACATATGCGGAAGGAGAGCGAGAGGCACCGGAAATCCTCAGCGAATTCGGCCGGCAGGTCTCTCTTTCTCTTTGGGTGTCTTTTGTTCTCCTCCCTCTCTCATTCACATATCTCGCCAGGTATGTCTCTTGCTATCTATCTCTCTGTCTACCTGCACCTTTCTCCCTCCTTGTCACTCCCTAACTGTCTGCCTGCCTGGCAGTTTGTTAGCCTGTCTTTTCCTAGGGGTATCTGTTTATCTGCCTGCACTTAGATCTGCCTACCCCTGTCTCCCAGTCAGTCTTCCCGTCTACTACTTTACAGTCGGTCCATCTGTCGAATCTGTCCTTAAACCAACCGTACCTCGGCGGCGCCCCTTCCCCGAGCCCCTTATCGGCATGAGGACTGTGCATCTCTAGCAACGCCCTCGGTCTCCGGCGATGCTTGCGGCATCTAATCTTCTCCCCCGCTGCGCCATCGCCCCCCCCACCCCCACCGGCCGCCACTGCACCCTGCCTTACCCCTCCGGCCGCCGCTGTACCCTGCCTTACCCCTCCGGCAGCCTTGGCAGCGATCTGGGAGTGGGGACGCTCGGCTCCCACCCCTGGTCGTTTTCGGCTGCGGTTCTTGAGCGCTACGGGCATTCGACGCGGCTTGTGCGAAACGGTACGCCTTCGCATGTGTCTGGCCGGGGCGTGTGGCTATTTCGCAAGGACAGAGGATAATAGTGGGTGGGAAGCGGAGGGTAAGGGGGGTGGGCGGGGGATGGTGCATGGGCGGGTGAGGCGTGGGCGGTGAGGGGTTGGCGGGGGATGGGCACGGGGTGTGAAGGGGGAGTGTGGGTGTGGGATGAGTATGGGGTGGGCGGGGGATGAGGAGGGGGCGGGTGAGTGGGTCGGTGGGTAGATGGGTGGGGGAGGGAGTGGGTGGTTGGGTGGATGAGTGGGGCGGGGCGACACACTCTTCGGCAGCTCAACTCGACTCGCTCTCTATGAACTATGAAGCCCTGCGAGACTCGAGAGGCAACGAAACAACCGGAAGCGAGACGACGGTGACGGCGGCGCCGGCGACAAGGCATGGCGCACCCGGGTGTCCGGACTTCCGGGAGCCCAAGGAGGCGTTTACTCTACTAGAGCGCAGGAGTGACGATGCGCGTACAGCTGCGCGCTCACAACCAGACGGTTCGTAAAAGCGCACGTCTCAATTGTTCTTTTGGTTGCTACACCGCGAATAAACCTGCACGAACAACTTGAATGTGCCGAATGTCGACGGGGATAAACAGCGGCTTAGACGCGAAGAACACACACAAGCAGCGTAAGCCAAGGTATCCCGAGTTACCTGGTCACGAAGCCCGCCCGGACTCGGTTCCCCCTTAGCTCCATCCCTATCGACGGCCGAGACAGAGGACACAGCGGCGTCCAGAAACTCCAGCTCCTGAACACGGGCCTGCGAGTGCGCACCCCCCCCCCCCCACGAGTGCACGCATAGCAGCGGCGGTTACAACCGCAGAACGGTTTTGCGCTACTTAACGTCGCGCCACATCCTGTGCAGGTTTTCTTAGAGGGGTTGGGAGGTTAGGGCCGGACCGCAGCGGCGGGGGGCACGAAGGGGCAGGGGCTGCCCGGGTGCTTACCCCCCTGAACTCCGTCCGGAAGTGTGAGGACATTTTACGTACTCATATCAAGACCAAAAACGGTCCCATATATATGACGGACCGAGTGGCAGCAGTAGATAAAAGTACGTGCCAAGCACTTTCTGCAAAAACGCGCGGGTGCCGCTGTAAACGGTGGTAGCATACGTGTCTACCTTCGAATCGGTTGCGAAACCGTCGCGCGCTTGGGACTCGGGACCAAAGACGAGGAGTCGCGGTTCCCGGTCGCAGCGGTCACGAGGTTACGGCGGTTATTCCCCCCGGTTTGGTCGTTAGGTGACCGCCTCCGCTATTCCCTCCCAAGTCGGGCCTCATTTTTTCTTCGGGAACTTCATGCCCCGCTGGCAGCTGTACATACATTATTTGCGCAGTAGTTGTACACTATGTATGCCAACACGCCAAATCACGTGTTACGTCCCTCCCTTCCTGCCACACGTCCTATCGCTGAAGTGGTGTTCGATAATAGACCCGTCCGTTCCGCCATTCGCGGCCGCATTGCTCGGCAAAAATGCGGTCTAGAAGACCGCGGTTTGACCCCTTGACGGACCGCCCCCTACACCTGAGCAAGTATGTTAAGATGCGAGGACACCGCGGTTTGACCGCTCGACTGACCGTCCCTACTCTAAAACTAGTTTATCAATACGCGCGGAGACCGCGGTTTGACCCGTTCACTGATCGCCCCTATTCTGAAAAACAGCATATTAAGATGCTGGAAAATCGCGGCTTGACTCTTTCTCTGACAGCCCCCTGTATGCAAACGAGTACAGTAAGGCCGTAGGAGGCTTTGACGAACCCGGAACCATCGTTCTGATATGTGCGTACTCGTACGAGTACGCACATTTGCTGTTTGGGACTACCGTTGCATACGTAACCCCTCTAGAACTGTTTGGGAAACCCCACCTTGAAAATGGTGTGGGACATATTTTTTTCCAGTAGTGTCAGGGTTAATAGCCCTTTTGGGCCCGCAGCCCCGTGTGGGGGGGACACAGCTTAGAGTCTGAGCGGTGTGACCCCAAATCGCGGCTGCAGTACTAAAGGTTAAGGGGAGGGACCCAGGCCATAAGGTTCGGAAAAAGGGGAAGTGTAACGTCTCAACAGGTCAACAGCTAGCGCTGTGCGTCGTCACGACATAAGCTGCCAACTGATTCTCAGTCCGGCTAATAGATAGTCGTTTCCCTAGGTGCCGACTATCAGACTTGATGGGTTTCGATGCTTGTAGGAAGGCTTGTTGAAAGCGGACCCCCTGACCGGGAAGGGTTGATTTGACTCGCTTCGCTCGCCTGGCTTCAGCCGGCTAGTCGGTTGGCCATCAGCTGGCTTCGCGCCAACCGATTTGCCGACTAAAGTCATTTTAGTTGGCGAACCGTACCTACCGATTAATTACAAGTCGTTTCAAGCTGTACAAACAGCGCTATCTGTTACAGAAGCAGCAGTACTGCATTCACACGTTTACACAGGCGTCGGATCAAGGAGCATGGCATAGTTATAGCCTGGGTACGGCCGGTAGTGATGAGGCTACTAATATTGTCAGTTTTGGGACGCAGAGGCACCACAGCAGAACAGCGAACAGCGGCAGCCAACCGGCGACGAACAAGAGCAACACGCAACGCCCAAGAATCTCGCTCGCAAGCTGCAAGAGGGAAGGAGTCACCCCACGGCAGGGGTTGCACGTTTTGGGCCAAAGGTTTCTGACCAATTGAGTTCCTCAAGTGAGGAAATACCAGTTTGGAAGAAAAAAAATACTCGTATGTTCAATTTAGGACGAGCGCATACAAGTGCCGGTCGGGTGGCACGAACAAATTTCTTCCAAGTATTTGTATCGGGTGAGATATTGAGCTCCTAATGCGAGGGGCTAAGGAACGTCTGATGCACCCCTACTGTGGGATGGCTCGAAGACTGGAGAGAGGGGGAACACCGGGTTTTTTTTAAACATGATAATGATTCCGCGGGGTGTCTGTTGCCTGCACAGATTGAGAAAGAGGGTCGACCCCCCCCACCCATCCCCGTCTGTTGCTTCCGTTGCTCCTCTCTTTCGCGGTTCGTGGTTCCAAAAATAAAATTAATCTATTAAAATTGAAAAAAAAAAAAAGTCGGTAATTTCAGGGCAATTCAAAACTCAAAAACAACATGCGTTCGAGGCATTCGACGCTTCAACTTCAGAGGGAGAAGCACCCCAGGTCGTTGCCGGTCGACAGAGCTGCAGTGGCAACCCTGGGCAGCGCGCCAGGTGCTGCTGCTTACATTGCCATGGGGGTGCACGTGCGTGCGCAAGTCCGACCTACCTGGTATGAAACATGGCTCGACAACGAGGACGTTGCAAACGCCGATCAATGTTGTCTATATACATGTACACGTAAGGAGATTCTCGACGACATCCTCCCAACGCCGCCTTTATCATTGCCCGTGCCCCCCCCCCCTATTAATAGTTTCGGAGAAACTCGTCTCGGAAATTCGTGTGAGGGGGCGTGTTATCATATCACCCGGGTGTGATACGGTAGTTTACGCAAAGTACTTTGACCCCCCCCCACCCGACATGCTCCGTCCCAGTATTGTAGGGATGCGAGGGTCTATGGTCATACGACTACGGCCATGCATGAGATCGAGCACATATCTCCTATCGAGTACCCCCCCCCCCCCCCCCACTCCCCCCCGCTTCGAGGCCCGCGCTGCTGCATACCTAGTCGTGCTATGGGCTCGTTGCGCAAGGTCCGCCCTACAGTCAGCAGGAACGCACTCAAAACTCACCCAAAATGCTTGCTACTGTGCGCATGCCATACTAATTTAATAGTCGACGCAAAGCTAGCTCTCCCCTCCCCCCCCCCACCTCCCTATGGTCATACGACTACGGCCATGCATAATGAGGAGTACACCCCCCCGTCCCTTGGTGGCCCGCAATACTAGCTCGTCGTACTGGTGTTACAATTGAACTCACAGCTGACGTGCATTTTTTAGGTTTTTATAAAAAAATTACCGCTGCAGTACGGCCCACTCGACAGTCGACTCGACAGACGCGAAGTCTGAACACAGAACTCTCACAAAAGCCATATCCGTGTGCGATGAACAACAAAAAGCAATCGGCGGAGCAGCAGGGATCAGGGCAGTACATATAACTACTTGCTTAGATCTCACTCTTTGTGCGTGCTCGGTTGGTACATCCCTCGCCTCTCAGAGGTCCCACTTCGAAATCGACTCCTTTCATTACTTGCTGGACCTTTTCCAGCGTTTTTTTTTGTTTTATCCATTTCTCTTAGCACTCTCGGTCCTTCTTCCCTTTTTTCTTATTTCGTTTCGTGTGCGTGCGTGTACTCCGAGCACGGCACCGCGGGAGAGCCGGGTGCCGTTGCGGGTGTCAGCGGGTGCTGGCGGGTAGAGGGGGGGTTGCAAGGGACTCGGTTGCCGCTTTCGTGCCTAGGCGTCGCCTGTGCCTCGAGACACGAGGGGTGCATGAACGGGCTCTGTCTGGCCTCCATTTGTGATTTTGATTAGATTATGTACGAGACATGAGGGTCGTTCGAAATTGCAAGATAAAAAATCGACGCGGTGCTTATCTTTGCAACCACGCTAAAGTTGAAAGAGGGAGCTCCCAGTCTGAGTACCAATACTGTCGAGCTGACGAACAACGGCCGCGGTGAGCACCGGGCTACACGCGAGGCGGGCGACGGGGCTCATTGTGGCAGAGAGTGAGGAAAGCTTTACCCGGACCGAATCGGTGGCGAGGTGGTTGCGAGAGGGGCGGACGGCGTACGAGGGTGAGAGAGAAGCTCTGCTGTTAGTTTTTAGTATTTTTTTATCAGTGCAAGGTGTTCCAATCAGGCAAAAAAAAGTACAGGAGAGGGACGGGGATTTCTTTTTCTTCCCGATTTTTTCGGTTTCATTTTACATTGTTTTTGCGGTGCTGTTGTGCCGTGCTGTGCTTTCTTTTTTTTCGTACAGACAGCAAATCAAACGAAGAAATTAAGTACCCTACCTGGGGTATGTACGTACGTGCGGCAACCGCCCGCGATGCGAAGCGTATATGGCGTCCGAGTTGTTTTCTCCTGGAGCATGGCGGCGGGACTCTTGGCATTATCAAGTCGCCAGTTTGCAACAACGATCGTAGTAAAATAACAATATTCAATCATGGACCTCTGTCCGCTTCGCATAGTTAATTGATGTACTTTTCCTTCCTGAGCGAGCGTAGCGGGCGGCGTAGGCCGCCCGCGGAGCGAATCCCCTGGTAGAACTACTCACAGATATCTCACTCCCCGAGCGTGCTCCGTTGGTACATCCCTGGCCTCAAATCGTCTCCTTTTCTTACTTGCCGGACCGTTCCTGCAGTTCTTTGTTTTCTCCATTTCTCTTCGCGCTTCCGGTTCGTTAATCCGTTTTCTTCTTTCCTTTCGTGTGCGTGCGTGTACTCCGAGCACGGCACCGTGGGCGAGCCCGGCGCCGTCGTGGGCGTCAGCGGGTGATGGCGGGTAGAGGGCGGGTTGCAAGGAGCGCGGTCGCCGTTTTCATGGCTAGGCGTCGCGTTTGCCTCGAGACACGAGGGAAGCATGAATGGACTCTATCTGGCCTCCATCTGCAGAATTCGATTGTGAATGTAAGAAGAGTCTATAAGGCTCGTTCAGAATTGCAAAATAGCATTCAAGCGGTGCTTATTTCTGAGACCAAGCTGAAGTTCACCGAGAGAGCTACGCAGCCTGAGTACGTATCAACATTGGAGCGAGGATCACGGTGAGCACCGGGCTTCACGCGAGGCGGGCGACGAGGCTCACTGTGGCAGAGAGGGAGGAAAACTTTACCCGAACCGAATCGGTGGCGAGGTGGTCGCGAGAGGGGCGGGCGGTGTACGGGGCTGAGAGAGAAGCTCTGCTGTTCGCTTTTTTCTTTTTTTTCTTTTTGGCCGTTGTAATTTGTTCGAATCAGGCACGAAATTATTACACGAGAGGGGGCGTTTTTTTTTTTGTTTTCTTCCCTTTTCGGTTTCATTTTTATTGTTTTTGCGGTGCTGCTGTGCCGTGCTGTGTTTTCCCTTTCGTACATAAGAGTACAAACATACTACAGGGAAATAAGAAAATAAGTACCCTACCTGGGGTGCGTACGTGCGTACGACATGTGAGCGAGCGTAGCGGCGGAACCGCCCGCGACGCGAAGCATATGTGGCGTCCGAGCTGTTTTCTCCTGAAGCATCGCGGTGGGGGGACTCTTACTCTTGGCATTATCAAGTCGCCAAATTGCAACTACAATCATGAAAATACTACATTCAATCATGGACCTCTGTCCGCTTCGCATAATTTGATGTACTTTTCCTTCCTGAGCGAGCCTAGCGGGCGGCGTAGCCCGCCCGCGGAGCGAAGCGCCTTGTATGACATATCTATCTATATCGAATGAATGCATCAGGTGCACTCAACGTTACCACTGGTGTCCATCGCAGCTCCCACATATTCCTCACGTAGAATGTCTGCGCTTTACCACTCGTGTTTATTTATATGCATGGATATATATGTTCTCGCTGTCCGCTGTTGCGATGGTACGAGAGAGTACCAGTGGCAGTGTTACGACCTACGTACATCAGTGTATAAGACAGCTGTAGCAGTAGTACCCCAGTGGTACCTGGTACAGGACAGGGCAACAACAGCAGTACGAGTATTTACTTGTTTGCTCCACCCTGGGCCACAGGTTACCTGTGCAAAGTGCTCCACATCCAGGACGTGTGGGATGTTAACACCTAGACGACCAGCATCCTCCATACCCCTTCCCGTGTGGCTGCTGGACCCTTCTTGTTTAAGGTGCTTGGTGTACTGAGACGGACAACATGCACCTCGAGATCTCGCGATGAGCTCATCTTGCCCCCCTGTTAAAAAATGGGTTTCCATTGTATATGAAAGCGTTATGGTTCTCAACGCGGTGGAACCAAAAGCGGTTCGGTCTAAAAAGTGCCTGCGATCTGGAGAGAGGCTGACATGTGGTGCCGATGCACTTCCAGTCTTCTACCCGTGGCACACAGGGGGCGATACACAGCAAGGTGGGATCTACGGCCCTGAGAAAGACAGGCTTTCGACGACCACTTCGCCCAGATGGCATCGCACACTCCTGAACGGCATGGTGAAAGTGTGAGTGCTCTGAACATGTTGATGATAGAGCAAACCCATGGTTGCAAACACAGGCGCTGGTAAAAAACAGAACCCCGAACAGCCAAACTGCTGTTGTTGCAATTTCGTCTTCTGCTGCTGCTACACTGTAGTTGCTGCTGCTGCTGCTGCTGTGCTGCTGCTGCTGCCTGTATTGCTGATATGCTTCAATATTTTGCGCAGAGGGAACCGCCGACTTTGTAGAGTTGCGAGATTGCAGACCACGCCGAGGGCGAGCGTCAATGGATAGTTCCACGAGTTGCATTTGATCTTTCGTCGATGTCGTACGTACCGTGATACATATTCCGCCACACTGGGCTTTTCCTAGTACCAGTATGTACCAGAGGTACCTGGTGTCGGCGCTTCGATAGGCGGGGGGGGGGGGGTACTACACAAGGTTCGCCAGTCTGAATCCCTCGCGGTGTCATATACCCTACCCCTACTATTAATACTATACCACGGGTATCGACCGGTACGTCTTCATAGACACAGCTTGCATAGGTGGGTTTTGAACAATCTCAACAGCATCGACCTACAGCCCTGCGGAGTAGACCAGGGAGGTATGATATATTTGTAACTGCAGCAAGACTGGACTATGCAAGGTGTACTGTAGTAGGATGTAGGGTGTAAGGTGTAGTAGGTTGGTTATACGTAGCACCAGGTGGGGTTTATCAGTTTGTTGTCTGTTGTCTGCATTTTTTGTTGTTTCCACTTGGAGTTGGCGTGAGGAAATGTCTGGAGAACCTCTGGCGAACCTCTTGGTACAAGAAGCCTGATACCACTGTTACAATACCTACAGTGATGATGATCATGCTGATGATGATGTTCTCACATCCACATTTGCTCACTTCCCTGAAACCCTACCTGTGGGCACAAGACAGGCTGTAACAAAGTGCATGTCGATGGGAGGAAAACCAGCAAGTACAAAGTAGTGCGCACGGCAGTATCATACTAATTCGCGAGACACACGGTACTAACGAGCTGTGGTCTACCATCCCGTATCACTTACAACCCCATAACACCAGGCACATATCCATGGCATTGTAAGTACACTCAAAGAAACCTAAAGGAAAAGGAAGTAAGGAATGGAAAGCACGAGGAGGGAAGAGGAACAAGAAATGAAAGGGGGAAAAAAAAAAGGAAAAATACGAAAAAAAACGAAGCAAACATACGCCCAGGGCGCAGGACGAGTCGCGAGGACAAAGTTGCTATTTGCTGGGACGATCAGTCCTATGATATAGCCAGCTGATGGACCAACATAAGGACGTCACAAGAAGACCAGACGGAAGGCAAGAAGACACGAAGAGGGTGGAGACAAAGAGCTAACAACAAGCAACAACTAAAAACGAGCAGTCCTATGTCTACTTGGTCGGTCAAGGGCGACACAACCGACACAAAGTGGGCAGAGACAGACGGACCAAGGGGGGGCTGAAAATAACCGGAAAAAAAAACAAAAAGAAAAGAAAAGTAACAAGTGGTCCCACAAATGTAACAATGAGGAGGTGACGCAACCGACGCAGAACGACAGGGTACGGGGGGGGGGGGTACCATCGACTTGGCAGGGAGTAGGGCACCACAACAAACAAAAACAAGAGTAAACAAATAAAACAGGGATTGTATCACAGCATTAGGCAGTAGTCATTGAGCGTCTCCACTAGAAGGACGGCCAGTGCCGAGTTTCGGCGGGTGCCTTCCCTTTCTTAACCGGCCTAGCTGCTGTTGCGGTGCCTCTTTCAACGCGGCTCCTCTCCCCGCCCCCGGGCCTTGGGCCCAACGGCGTCTTGATTAAGTCGCTGCGTATATTGTGCCTCAAGCGGTCGTCGTTTTGCTACATTCCCCTTCGCCTTAACGAACCAGCGCTTCATGTACCACTGCTGTTCTCCCGCTTCCTCAACAGGTCTGAACCGCTCACTCGATTTCTTCGCTGCCAGCGTCCATTGTTTTTCTTCGATGAGCAAGTTGAACAATGATAGATCGCGTTCGAGGCAACCCGTCCAGTCCTGCTCTTGCTCTCCCGAGTAACCCTTTCCCCCCGTCCAGTTCCCCAAACGCCACTCGTTTCGGTATAATTGCCCTGTACCATACCTGGTACATATTAATAACACGCGAAATAGCGCACACCCTATGCAGGACGAATTTCCAAAGGTGGTTTTCTCGACAACAGGGAGAGTTCAAACAAAAGCCGACTGGTGTGAGTCTTTGGAATGCCCTCGACGATATATTTCCAAAAAGTAATCACTTTCGTTGTATGCGCCCCCCCCACCTGGCTCTGGAAGAACCCTCTGAACTTCGTCCCAGGGTATGTGTAATTTTACCACCTAGGGTGTTAAATGCACGGTATTTTTCATGTTTACTACCCTCTGATAGGTGTATTCGGCACGGGCGCCGACGGGTGCGGGAACGGGGAACGCTCGTGTCTTTGCGTAACCCGTAGCTGCCGTGGCATCTTGATCTACGCGACTTACGATCCCAAAACTCTACGCACTGCTCGTTGTACCAGGCATCTAGCAGGTACGCTCGAGAAGTCGATTGATTGAACGTACGTAGCTTGTGCCGAAATAAATCAAGAAAAACGCGCACATGTGCTTGTCAAGTGCCACCCAAGGGGTTCGCCGACTTGTATGTCGTTTTGGTGATTATACTATTACGGGGGACCATATCAGTAGTTAATAGGACCTATGATCTACATAAAAAACTATATATTTAACCATTTTTACTAACAATATTTGGTCCTATTAACTATGGTCCACCGTAATATCTGGTGATACCAACTGTCGAGAGCGCCTATTGTAGCGTGGGTAGGCACAAAAATTAGGCGCGATTCGAGGAGGGAAGAGAAGAGGAAATGCACGGCACGTGCCGCAGTAGGGAGGAGGGGAGGAGAAGAGCCTACATGGTGACCCTGGATCTGAGTTTTCGACTACATAGGAGGGGCCAGGAGCAAGGAGATAAAACGTGAGACGCAAGAAAACAAACAAACAAACAAACCAACAAATAAACTAACCTCCTCCTTCTCGCGAGGTCGTGTATCGTATCCCTACGCGTTGTTGCAGTACACGCACCTTACAAGCAGGAGATCAGAACAATCTCACAGCATCGACGCACATATTATATGCTCCCATACGTTTTCTGAAAAATGCGAATCTCTGGCGAACCCCTTGGCATTAGCGTCGGCTGTATACAGACCTATTATTTGTCCACCATCCTGCAATGCGTGAATTCGCGGCGCGGGCACCCGCGGGAACGGGAGCGCCAGTGTCTCCGTGTAATCCGTTGCTGCCGCGCCATCTTGAAGTTCGCGACTCACGAGTCTTCGCACTCCAGTACGGCAGTACCAGGTATACAGTAGGTGGTACGCTCGATGGAACGTACATGTGTATAATACGCCGAACCAAGAAACCACACGCACCGTATCATACGTGCAGCCTAGCGTTGTGATGTTTGTGGTGGATGATGATGATGATGATTATGATGATATCAGAATGGCTCACTTGCCTGAAAACCTGCCTGTGGTCACGAAACAGGCTGCAACAAAAGGAATGTCGATGGCAGAAAACGAACAAGTACGAGATAGTGCGCACGGCAGAACCATTCCAGTCCGGCAGAAAACGGTACTAACGAGCTGTGGTATACCATGCCGTACCATTTGCAACAAAATAATACCAGCAACATAAACCTGGCATTATGTGCACACTAGAAAAAAGAAGAGGAAAAGGAAAAATAGGAAGTAAACACGAAAGAGGTACCGGTTGTACCCAGCTGTTCGCATTCCACAGCGCAGACAGCAGTACTCGTGTGCAAATGTTCATTTTATGCGTCACGAGGAACCGGTTGTCTGGAGGCACTGGGGGCACGCCAAGGCCTATTTTGGCGTTAACGCACTAGTTTTTGTGAAGAAGGGCGAGGTCAGTACATGGGCCAAACCGTTGTCTCCTATTACGGGGGGCCATAGTAAATAGGACCCACGGTATACCCAAAAAAACTATACATTTACCTATTTTTACTAACAATATTTGGTCCTATTTACTATGGCCCCCCGCAATAGCATCTTGTCCGTTTTTTTTTTTTTTTTCTCTCCATCCCATTCATTACCTTGGCCCTTATTTTCTCTGCGCTCCTATACTACGGGGGGCCATAGTAAACAGGACCAATTGTCGTTGGTAAAAATAGGGAAGTATAGAGGTTTTCGTTTCTACCGTAGGTCCTATTTTATTATCGTTCCCCGCAATAGGAATACCTCAGAGCCGGGGCGACATGGCAGGCTCTTATCCCCCCTCCCCACTACGGTTCGTGCCTTGGAAGACGTACTTATCGCGAGAAGAATCCATACAGAACTTTTTTCCCCTCGTCGACTTGCGTCTCATACACCTGATACATGCAGTTATTACGGAGTCGAAAAAACAAATCATTGTGCTTTTTTCTTTCTTCCCGTTTTTTTTCTTTTTCTTTTTTTGACTTCGACGATCTCCTCAACCACCGACCCTACCGGATCGAGGGTGGAGTATTTTTTTTTAGCCAAGCTGTAGTAGCGCCTGCGGAACGTGTTGCTTCTCGGTCCTCGTCG
Source organism: Nereocystis luetkeana (assembly GCA_031213475.1). Taxonomy (NCBI): domain Eukaryota; class Phaeophyceae; order Laminariales; family Laminariaceae; genus Nereocystis; species Nereocystis luetkeana. The sequence goes on along the minus strand of JARUPZ010000013.1, from coordinate 2,111,083 downwards.
TGAACCCGCTTCCCTCTTGCTCTGCCGTGTGGACGCGTTTTTGTTGTTATTGTTGTTGTTGTTGTTGTTGTTGTTGTTGTTTTTTGTTGTTGTTGCTGTTGTTGTTGCTGTTGTAGTTGTTGTTGTTGTTTTTGTTGTTGTTGTTGTTGCTGCTGCTGGTGTTGTTGTCCTCACGTTACACCATCGTCACATACTGCGTTACTTCGTGTTTAGATTTCATACATAGGCCGGGATCACACGACAGGCTCCTATGCGAAGTATTTATTCACAAGGTACAACTAACTTAAAAAGAGGAATCAACTGCTGGATGCGCCTATTACGAGGGACCATATTAAACAGGGCCTACGGTAGACACAAAAACCTATATATTTCGATTTTTTTACTGGCAATATTTTGTCCTATTTACTATGGCCCCCCATAATAGTACCGTGGGTAGGTGCAATCACTTCGAAGCGAGTCGACAAGGGAAGGAAAGGCTGACACCTTCTCCTCGCGATAAAAATGCCTTGCCAAGGAAAAAAAAAACGTGGTGGGGAGGAGAAAGAAGAGCCTGTTGTGTAACCCCGGATGTGAGTTACGACTATCAATGGGAGGGAGAAAAGAAGGGCGGAGGTGATATAGATGGGATGGGGGAATAAAATAAAATAAGACATCAGTTGTGAGAATGAGAAGTGAAGGTTCCGGGCGGTTGGTGAGAATTAACTGCTTGTTGGGCTTTTCGTCGGTGATGACAATGATCATGGTGATGGTAGTGCTGCCGCTGCTGCTGATTATGACGTTATCAACATTCTTAATGTTGCTTTTTCGTGGAACCTGGCCCGCGGTTTACGGAGTCAGGCTACGTACGTACAGGAATTGCCTCGGTTGGATGCAGGACAAATGCGAAGCAAGACGTACCGCACTACGTGAGCAAAGTGTATTGCGGTGGTGTGCCATCCCGGATCACTCGGAGAACAATCACTGCGAAATCCACATCCGTGAAACGCATTTTAAACACCTACCAGGTATACGATATCCGAGTGATGGAGGGGAGCACCATCGACGTTTGCAACAAAACAATAAAACGCATGCCCTTCCCCATCACAGAGGGGGCGCAGATGCCGAAGCCCGTGGGAAGGTTGCTGTGTGCTGGTGGTCTTCTGCTCAGCTGGTGGACCAACAAAATGAAATAAGAATGAATAGACCAAGAGGCCGGACAGCACTCATCCAAAGGCAAATACACACAAAGAACGCGTGACGCACCACAAAGAATGGTAGAAGTAACACTATTAAGTACCTCGGCAAGCGGGAGTACCATCGGTTTGGCGGGAAATAGAGCAGCACGACAATACAGAACAGGCGCAGCAGCACAACAGTTGCAGGGCATTTCAACTAGAAAAACGACTATTACGGGGGAACATAGTTAACAGGACCTATGGTATACATAAAAATCTATATGTTTAACCATTTTTACTAACAATATTTGGTCCTGTTAACTATGGCCCCCCGTAATAGTGCCACGCTTGGGTGGACTCCCTTCACTTGATCTACCCCCACTGCTGCTACGTCAATCAACACGACTCCATTTCTCCCCCCCCCCCTCCCCCCCTGGTGCTATGCTCCGCCTCGAAAGGGATGCGTGGTCAATGGCCAAATGACTAAGACATGCGACAAATGAGTACACCCCCCCCTGCCTACCCCCTATATATATTATGTAGGTTGGGTTGACGTCGGTTGGCAACGGCACCTGTGAAACATGCCGCTCACCACATGAGCCAGACAACCAGGGTACGTTTTTGTTTTTTTCAAGCTATTTTTCAACGGTCGGTCACAGCTGGTGGTCGAGTTAGATCATTTGTGAGAGGTGGGGAAACTTTTCTCCGCACAAGGGGAATGATCGTGTCACGTAGTGGTTATGGTAAGACAACCAAAAGACAGTTGTTTAGTACTCACGTTGCTGTCTCTGGAAGTGGCCACACCGGAAAATAAATACACCCATTGAACCTGTCATCCATATGCAAGTCCCCCTCATAAGCGATTCTTAGTAGTATGCATCTCACACTTCATGTGGCTCGCCGGACACCTGACGGCGCTTCGCGCTTGGTGCAAGCAATGTCTGCCTGGTCGGTGAAAACCCGACGTGCTCCGTCCCGGTATTGTAGGGATGCGAGAGTCTATGGTCATACGACTACGGCTACGCATGACATCGAGTACCCCCCTTCTCCTCCCCGGGCCCCGCTCTCAATGAAGGTTTCAGCTGCGCAGTTTGTACCTCATCGCTCGTCGTTCTGCTACGTTCTGCCCTCTTCATAGCGAAGCAGCGTCTTACTACGTCTCTGCTGCTTCCTGGACGCGTCTGTTACCATTTGCTTCATTTCTTGGCTTCCAGCGCCAGTGCTCGGCTTGCGTTGGCAACACGTATGACGATAGAGAGCTTTCGAGAGAACCCACCAAGTGCTCTCGAGAGAACCCACCCAGTCCCGTTCTTGCCCTCCCGAGTAGCCCTTACCCCCCCCCCGCACTTGCTCCGTCTCGAAAGGGATGCGGGGTCGATGGTCAAAATGACTAAGGCAAGCAACAAATGAGTACGCCCCCCCCCCCCCCCCCCCCCCCCCCGCGCACACTTCCCCAAAGCCCCCTCACTTCCGTAATCTCTCGTTACCCTTACGAACCCCGCACCCCGCGAACAGTGTCGTCCGTTTGCGAGCCGTCGTTTCCTCGTTCCCCACATCATTCTTGGCGAGCGCGTCTGCGTGACATGGCACATGATAGTCGTATCGACGTTTTTACTCTTCTGTCCGATGTAGCGGGGGGATAAATCGGTGGAGACCCTGACGTAGTCTGGGAAGATGGGACCGCGTCCGGGCTGCACGTCTCGCACCCGTGCATCATAGCTGGTATGACTCCGGTATTGAACATCCGCAGTCTAAACCGGAGCGGCTTTGGTGGACCGTTCGTACAGTGGCAGGCCATACTGATTGAGACGTACTCGTAGGTTGGCCAATAGCACGCGCCGGTGGGGGTTAGCAGCGAAGGCCGCCGTCCTCGCGTACAGTCGCCCCCAGGGTACATAGCCAGTGCTGACGCGACTATAATGGCGCGACGTTTATAGTATGGGTAATATTCTATCGAACTGGTATATAATAGATTCGTGAAGAGAATACCAAGAAGCGCGACACTTGTAAAAATGTCGCTGTGTCAAGGTTCCGTTTTCTTTTTCCTCTTCGCTTTGTGTTCGTCGCGATTCGTCTTGTGTTTCTTATCTGCTTTTCATAACTCTTTCATTGCAACGATTCTGCATAAAGTTCTAGAATGTCTAAACATGTTCATTGAAATGTTCTTGAACAGCCCGGACACAAAAAAAATGCAACAACCAAGAATCAAATGAGGCGTTCTTGGTCAGTGGCCTCCATCGCCGCCTTCAATATCGCTTGTATGCACACGCTATACACCATACCAGGCCTTCCGAATACGGTCCGAACCCCGCTTGCCCCACCTCGCGCCGCCTGCTTTTCAGAGGATGGAGACCCTCGAGGCCGAAAATGAGAGACTCCGAAAGAGAGTGACCGAGCTGGAGAAAAGCATTTCAATTGACAAGCCTGCTGTGGCCGCCGACAGCGCCGGTGCACGGGTGGGTGGCCGTGAGGACGGCAACGGCAACCGTGAGAAAATTTCTCGAAACTCTCTTGGGAAGGCGGGGATGACGGCGGCGGAGATAAAGCGATACTCTCGCCACCTGCTGGTCCCGGCGGTGGGGGTTGACGGACAAAGGTAAAAATGGGAGCACGAGCTGTATCTACGGGACTACTAAGCCAGCTTAAGGTGTCAGGCTATGCCTTCCAACTAGCGAAACAAAGCGATTCCTGTTGACGAAAGGTAGAGGAACGGGGATGACGATGTTCGCAGCGCTGTTGGCGCGCTGTGAGTCTGCGCCAACCGGCGTGGTCCCCCCCGTACTGCCTGTTGCTTCGTGTGAACTCCACTGCTACCACGCGTAGCCGTTCTGTTTGTTTAACGCTCTGCTTCCTCCCTCGGTTAAGTTTTCCCCCCCTCACGGCCAGAGAATACGTTGCTGCTCTTCAAACTGTTCCTACTAACGGACCGAACAGCGGCGTGCCGTTTCGCGAGCATGCGATGTCGCAAGAAAGTTCAAGTGCACAACGTAGCGGGTATTCTAGCGGCTACTCGAAGTTGAAGTACGCTTCGCATTGGTGGAGGTTTGCCTTACCGAATCCCGAGGTTTCGCTGAAGGGTATAGCCTAATAAATACGTGAATGACGGTATTGGGCGGACAAATCGAGGAGTCCATTCCGTGAACATCCCGTGACGTGCACCCGACTCCTCGAGTGTAATTCCTCCATGTTTTATGCCCCCTTTCCCTAGCGTTGCTTCCACCCTGACGGCGAGAAATCGCATGCGACGCGGCTACTGTGGCTGCTCTAGTCGCAGCACCTTCAGTATCGCATGCCCTAACACGCGCTTCAATCTAGCACGTCTTATCTTTCTTCAAGTCCGGCTGTGAATCCGGGAGCGAGATCGTTGTTCTCTGTGCCTATCGACGGAATTATTTCCGGGTTAAGTGGCGGACTTGGGTCTCTTCCCGTGCGGCTCGTTTCCTTCGGGTGAGAGTCGTGGGAGGGCACGGGGATGCCCCCAATTACCCACCGGCTCGTCTTCCCAAGCAGGACCATAACACCTACCGGGCACACGTCTCCATAGTCGTTTTGTCAGCCCCTTGCTCTGACCCCCGATTTCCTTCGATTTCATTCGTGCGTGTGTCTGTGTGTCTGTCGTCTATTTTGTTGCTGGTCGGCTTGGTGTCTGTCTGTCTGTCTGTCTGTTTGTGTTTGCCTGTGTCTCTGTATTCCCTTTTCTTTTCCCGACTGCTTCTTTTGTTTTGCCCTGGACTTCCCAGGAACATGCTAGGCAAGACTTGCTTGGTGATCGGAGCGGGAGGGCTGGCGTCGGCCGTTCTGCCGTACCTGGCCGGCGCGGGCGTCGGGCACATCGTGATAATGGATTTCGATAAGGTGTGGAGGCGTTTCATTCATTTATACCGTAGAAGTGCTTCGGGTCGGCTGAAATGTGCATGGGTTATTTGACGGGCTTCCATCGTCGGTGTTTTGGTGGTAGGTCGATCGCGCGGATGGTTAGGCGAAACTGGAGATATTATCTGTCGACTGTTCGCTGTTGAGTGGTTCAGTTGGGTCATCATGCGGCCTGTACCTTGGCACTGTAGATTGGGCAGGCGGTTTGTTCATACTTGGTTGTTCCGATTAACAGTTCTCGTCGATTGTTTAGCATGTTGAGTAGTGAGCTTGGCTGGGTCGACCGAGGAGTGGTGGGGGTAGCGGACGCCTAGCGCGAGCTTCACCCCCCTTGCACGCACGTGATCTCCTGTCTAGGCCGGCTAAACCATGCGGACAGAGCTCTTTGGCGCATCGGCCAGAGAGAAGTTGCCCGCCCTACCTCGCCCGTAGCCATAAGGCTGCCCTTCGTGCCATCGAACGGCCGGTGAATCGCGGAAACTCGGTCAACCGCCCCCGTAGCGCTCCAACCCGTTCCCCGGCTTCCCACAAACCAGAAAACATATTTTGGAAGAAGAGCATCCGGAATGCACCCACCCTTTTCGGAACCAAATTACTTAAATATTTTGTGTGATACTTTTTTGCAGTGATGTCGTGAAAGGGCTGTCAACGTCCAGGCGTTGGTGGGGACCGAGGCTAACAGTTGGGAGTGCCCGAGCTGCGCCGCACGTTTTCAACGGCATCTTCAGACCCCCCCCCCCCCAACACCCCCCCAGCACCTCACGGCACTTCGCGCTTGGTGCAAGCAATGCCTGCCTGGTCGGTGAAAACCCGATGTGCTCCGTCCCGGCATTGTAGGAATGCGAGGGTCTATTGTCATACGACTATGACCATGCATGAAACTGCAAATGAGCACCCCCCCCCCCCCCTCCCCCCCGCATCCTCGTTTCTGTCTGATACCTGCTTGGCTGGAAGATCGAGACGAGCAATCTGCATAGACAGGTGCTGTACAGGGAGGGGCAAGCGGGGAAATACAAGGCCCGGTGCGCGGCACAGGCTTTACGGGCCATCAATTCTAGCGTCACGTGAGGTTTTTGCATGTCCTGCTGTTACGCGTGCAACGGCAAGGCATGCCTGGTTGAGCACTTTGTTTGCCTTTTAAGGTAATATTTCTGACGGACGGGGTTCCTCAAAGGCACTGAGGAGGTACCCAATATGACATGCCTTATCGCTGGAAAACCATTTGTGCTTTACACTATTTTTATATAAATGCCTCCACCGTATTCAACGCCAGTCGACGAGGGAAGAAGGGCTGAATGAAGTATTCTTGCGACATAAATGAAAGGCACGAACCGTCGAAGTGGGGAGGGGGGGGAAGAAGAGCCTGCTATGTGACCCCGGGTCTGGAGTATCACAACAAGGAGGGGGAGACGAAAGGAGGGCGGAGATAGTACACGGAACAAAAACAAAAACAAAACACTAAAACGATTGCGTGGCATAGGCTATGGAACTGCTCGTCGGGTTTCGTCGGGTCGTTGCGCTTTTTTCATTTTTTGTCAAGGCCAGGTTTTTGGTCTGGGGTTTAATGGTTTAATAAGGCTTCTCGATTTAGGAGGCTCAGGTGAAAAAAAGAGTTGCATCCCTGTCGAGGTAGCATGCACCTGCTGTTTGAAGGGGATCGGCATGCACGGTCCGGCTGCTTGCTTTCATGAAGACCCGACGTCGGCAAGACTGTCATGGGGCGTTGTAACCCGGCAGGCGGTAAGTGGAAAACAGCTGCGACGGGACCCTGTTCGTGTAGGGAGGTGTCGATGTATTCGCCCTTCATAGGGACGTGCCGATGTGTTCGCTTTTCGGGAAGGTGTCGATGAGCTCGCCCTTGAAAAGAAAGGTCGCTGTTTTGGCATGCTAGTCTGCCTGGATTGAATTATATATTGACCGGGTCGCCAGCTCCCCCGCACCGCGAAAGCGTGCATGTCGGACACATAGAGGTACTTTAACACGTCTGAAAAAAATAGTCGGCTATGTACGCCATCTGCGCCTTGTGAGAGATGCACTCCCCCAATCTCTTTTCTCTGTAGCAAATTTCCGATTGCATTGAGTAGCGCTCGGTGCGCTTTGCAGGTGCACGGCCATCGAGACCGCCTTGACACACGAGAACGCTCTGGATAGCCTGTCGGGCTGCGACCTCGTCGTCGACGCCAGCGACAACCCAAGGACGCGGTATCTCGTCAGCGACGCCTGCGTGCTCGCCAGGAAACCCCTGGTAATACCCCTGGTTTTTACATTTCATTACTGAGAACATGTGTCACACGCTAATCCCAAGTATTGTGGCCCACAAAAAAGGTTGCAGTAGTAAAGGAGTTAACCCCCTTAGAACCGCAACCACGTTTCGGAGACACATTTTCTGTATTCAGAGTGCAAACCAGTTTTTTTGGGAGTTGCTTATACTCGTAGGGTTAACCCTTTTCCGAACGTACCTTGTTCGGTTCGGGAACGTTTTGCTCGGAATGAAAGTGGGGTAAATTGTTTAGTACGGTGTGCGAAGAGTATCCGATGCTCTTCTCTTCGCGGTTATTGGAATGAACTTTTGCGTTTTTTTGTACAGTTGGCACAATGCGGAAGTGGAATGTGACCTTAAGGGTGCTCAGATCTTTGTTGTGCGCAGTCCGGTCAGCTAGTACCGCTCGAGGCCACGCTGCTAGCTTGCGTGTGTATTTTGAGGCCACGGTGCTGCAGGCAACAGTCGTCGTATACATAGCGCCCACACTTCGTACCAAGGAGCTGGCTAGGTGTACGAAGAGCGGCGGCAACTAGCCATGTCCCGCAAACTCAACTATCTCGGGATTTCTGCAGCTCGCCGTATCCCGTGCTCTCGGCCGTATCGCGGGCATCAATAATATCGTCTAAACGCAACAGATACCCCACCCCGTCTCCTTCCTCTTCCGTACGACCCCCCCCCCCCCCCCGACATCTTGCAGGTGTCCGGGAGTGCCCTTGGTATGGAAGGACAAGTTTCAGTCTTCAACTTCAGAGGTGGCCCGTGCTACCGCTGCGTTTTCCCCGCACCGCTCGAGGCGGAGGCCGGTCGACGGTGCAGCGACAACGGGGTGCTTGGCACCGTCCCCGGTGAGGGAGGCCAGATTTCTCGTTGCCACACCACGCTCCCGCGTACGCACAACGCTTTGTTTCGTTTCGCTACGCTTCGTTTCGTTTCATATCTGTGTTTTTTTTTTCTTCCAGACTATATGAACCCTTTTAGGACTGCAGTCCCGTGTTAGGGACACACCCCTCAAATCAAGTAGTTTGTCCACAAAACGGTGTTGAGGTACTAGAAAGGTTAAATCAGGGAGAAAAATCCGTTTTTTTTTGTCGTTTTCGCGACCTGGTCCGTCCCTTGGTCTTTCATAGACTCACTTATTCTTCCTGCGCTGCTCCAAGCCGCACGGCCACATCAATTTTATATGGTACATGCAGCTCTTTATTTTCCAAGGGTCGTCTTTATCATGCCTCTACTGGGCCCGAACATAACTACCCCCATTGCCCCAACGCACCCCCCCCTCAGAGCCCTTCAAGGTCGCCGCACCACTATAGCACGTTGTGCGGCTGTTCGCCGCCTGCGATTGGCACTGAAGCGCACATTAGCGCCGCAGACCCAGGTGCTTAGCCAGCCTGAGGCCAACTATGTAATCGAACTGATGAAACCCTTTGAGCTATGAGTGGGTTCTTGGTAGCAGGTCGCGTCGATTTGAGGTTTTGCCGCAGGTTCTCGACGAAGGAAGATGGCGTCGTCTCTGCGTGTGGCGGTTGAACCACTCTCAGAGTGTGTGTATTTCCGGTCTCAAATGGTGTATCGGTGGTTCATGATAGGAGCAGCTTACTCTGTAGTTAGACAGGTTCATACAGTGAACACTTCCTGGGCGATTATTTCCTGTTTTTTTTTCGTCATCCTAATAGGTGTCATCGGCTGCCTTCAGGCTACGGAGGCGCTCAAGGTGCTGGGAGAGTTCGGCGAGCCTTTGGCAGGAAGGCTCTGCACGTACGACTCCCAAGACGGGTCCTTCTACACGGTTCGCTTGCGCCCGAGGTGATACGGGTTTCCATTGTTTTTATCGCCTCCTACACTAAACAGTTCCGTTTTTTAGGGTAATTTTCTCGCTCCTTTACAGTTCGAGTATATCTGAGGGCAGTACACGAAAAAACAAATCGACACCCCACACCCCACTGTGTTTTTTGTTTAAGAGTCCCCAGGCATGGGGGGGGTTGCTAAAGTTAAGCAAAAATACTGTCTAAAACACGTGCCAGGTATCTGCCGTCGGCGTCAATAAAATTCGAAGCCGTGGCCGCCGGTGGGTTGTGAGCCCACATCTCTCTGCGTTAGCAGAATGTTCTCATCATACTCTTGAAACTACGACGGCTAGAGTGGGTGACAGCTCGGGCTGAGACAGCAGTTCGATGAGAGGACGAGACAGGGAGAGATGAGGAGTGAGAGCCGGTAATATTTCTTACCAAAGTTCACCTACCCCGTAGTTTGTTTTCAATTCCGACGTTGTGGTGAGTGTGGCTCCAGTTCATCTTTGTTTCGTCTAAGCCCTTGGTATATCTACGAAGTCCGCGCCAGTTCCTGGTATTCTTCATGTGTATTCAAGTGCAGTTTTTTTCCTCCCGCATCCTTAGTCGTAGAGGCTGATGTTGTTTACGCGGTATTCTCGTTCTGTGAATGCATTGAAAGCGCGAATTCTTGTATTGGGTGATGCTTTATGTTTTGCTGGGTGTCCCTGCATCACATGGTGCGCCGCTACCCCCTTACGTTCAGACTTACCTCGTCTGCTCCCTCTGTCCACGACTCAAAGGGACGCGTTTGGACTCACACCGCTTTGTTCGAGCGCCACTTCCCACACGCACGTGTCACGCAGGCGCCCTAAAGGTACAAAGACGAACGACCAGCCTGCGAGTATACCTGTAGTTTCCCCGCCCACGAAACCCTCTACCCGCTCCGAGGTTCCCCGGCATAGCCGCAGCTTGGAGTCCGATAACATTTCCTACTCCATTGCTTCTGTTGCTGAGACCTTCTACGTTTATGGTTCGAATTATTATTATAGCTTCTAGGTTGCGGATACCTTCTGCGAGATAGTTTGCGCTTGGTAGTCTTCTGCAACCGCTACCGGTGACACCTGCTGACCGGTCCGAGATAGATATGAACCGAGCAGGAACCGTCGCCTGTTGGCATTCCTTGTCTGAGATCGGCTTTGACGTACACACCTCGCCCGTGAGAATATCGTTGCATGAACCATTTCGGCGCCGGAGGCCTAGTTGACGAACCCTCCCCTACCGACTCCATGCGCCCGCTGCTCGGGTTTCCATCTGTGTGATCTAGTCGAGCCTCCAAACATTTTTTCGTCGATCCATTTTCGAACAGTTTCACTGTTGGGATGCATGTACTGTAGTGCGTGAATAACGCAACATGCAATTTGAGTTTATACTGCTGAATTGTAAAAGCTCTTTACTCGGATACGAGCCCGCTCTATTAGAGCACTAGGGCAGGCGGCTTGAACGATTTGTGCTGTGATAGATATCCCCACCCTGTTTATCGATCGTTCTCCTAACTTTGTTGTTCGTTCGGTTGCGTTGCCCGGGTTAGTCGTCGGGTGTGCACGGATGCTACTGTGATGCCCCGCCCGGTAATTATACGTCACCGCCCCAGTCTACCTGTGAACTCCATTGCCGCTTAGGGAGGTCCTTTCCATTGCTTGATAACTGCGTCTGCCCCCAGCGGCCGGGGCGCGCGTTTTTTTTGTTGCTGACGGTGGTTTTACGGCACTACGCTTGTCTTCGCCGTCCCTCTTGGGATCTCAATGTTTCTCCGCGTTGGATGTTGCGTTGGTCATGACTGACGTTCGGTCGTGACTGACGTCCGCGTCACCTCTGTCTTTCAAATGGAGATTGAAGTTCGTGTTCCTTGAAACACAAAGTGTACAGCTAAAATCGGAACACTTGTCATTGTATCCGCCCGAAAGCAGAGCATCCGCCTTGCCCTCTGAAGCTGTCTACGTAGAGACGCAATATTCACGAAAAAAGGGGTGGGTCGATGTCACGTGGCTCGCCATAGGTGAGAAAGGCGGTGGGTTTTGATTTCCAAGCACGCTTGTTTCACAGAAGTTGCTTGGCTGAAAATAGCAAAGTCATGGGCATTCGTGTGCTGCCCACTCAAGGTTGTCTTCGATTCGTCGGGGCCCGGTTTCCTGACAGGTCTAAAACGTGCAAGGCGTGCGGAGAGAACCCGACCATCAAAACCATGGAGGATAGCGCGGCTTTCGCGGCGAAGCACGGTCTTACCGTGGAACGGCCCGTTCCAGAGATGGAGGAGGTACCTACTGCCACGTGCCAGGTGATTGCGCGGGTTGGGTTGGGTGGGGTTGGGTTGGGTTTGATTGGGTTGGTACGCAGCAGCACATGGGTGGGTGTTGTGCATACGGTGGATGTGCTGGGTGTGTTGGGTGGGTGGATGGGCGGGTCAAATGTTTAGATTGGTTCGGAGCGCGGGCGTTGTCTTCCTGCGTGCCGAAAGGGACCAAACACGTTCCCGCCTATCGGGCGAAGCGGATCCAGCGACTAGTCGAACCCCGACGGCAAGATCGTTCCTTAAACTGTCGAACGTAGAACGCGGCACTCCCCAAGGTAGTTGCAGGGGAAATTGATAAAAAGCTAGGGTTTCCTGATAAGTCGATCATGAGGGACGCCGCACTCGCCTTATATTATTGCGCAATACTGAAGATGAAGCGACAACGCCCCAGCAGTCACATCGGGTACCCCCGAAAGCCAACCCCAGTTTCAATATGCCCTACGCCGCATCCTCGTGCCCCGAGCCGCAACTGTTGAGTTTCCCTCTCCTGCGTGATGTGGCCAATCCCATGGATACCGTTCACATCTCCATTTTCCCTCCGCATGATGTCCCTTTTTTTTTTTTTCAGGATTACGCCACGGTGGTAGAGGGAGGGCAGGACCACCTCCTGCTGGACGTCCGCGCGAGGGTGCAGTTTGCCGTTTGCGCATTGGACGGCGCCGTTAACATACCCTTGGCGGAGCTCGAGGTACGCGCGACGCGTGTTTTCCCGCAGCTAGCTTGCTGTCGAGTTCGGCCTCAGCCTCTTTGGCGGCGGGGACGTCTGGTGGGCCAGGCTGCTTGACGCTGCGACTCGCAAGTCTACTTGATGCCGCCGTGTACCCTTGGGGCGTAGTTTTAAGCCCAACGAAGTTGTACATGTAACTTGCAGAAACGATCGACGGTGCAAGCACGGCGGAGAAAAAGCACTGTGTTTTTCTCCACCCATCGTCTATGTGGTGGTGCCTGCACACGCTGTTTCGATATGGTGTGGCAGATGGTGAGAGCGCGAAAGACCTGTGTAGCATTCGCACGTCGAGCGGGTGGCTTACTTCCCCAGTTCGTGATCTAGATATTTCAAGAGCAGATGTATACCTTATCTGTACTATCTAGCTCATGTTGCCGCGTGAGAACCGTATATCCTGCATGGTGCAGGGCAGGTTTTTCCTGGATTGGAGCTGTACTCCGCGGAACCTGGACAACTTGTCTTATCGATGTTCTAAGATCTAGATGAGCTGAATGATGTATCTGCAGACGATCTAAATGATCTAGACGATCTATCTGCACATGATTTTGATACTTTAGACGATTTATCTCTACATGATCTAAATTATATATCTGCAGATAATCTAGATCATCTATCTGTCTTACGTTTGAAATATTTATGTTGCACGGGTCGCTTTCACTCCCCAGCTCCGATACAAATTGGGTTCAACCAGCTGCCGTCAAACACGCTACAGCAGGAAGCACGTACAGTATATTTGACCTCCTTCCTTTCCGCCCTCTCCGCTGGCCCGTTCTGCCGCCATATCAACGTGCTGTGCCGTAGGCCTCCATAAACCAGGTGGAATCCCTTATCAGGGGTCGTTCTCTGCCTGTGTACTGCATGTGCCGCAGAGGGATAGATTCCCGCGCGGCGGTTGCCACCCTCACCAAGCACGGATTTTCGGCTGTAAAGGACGTATCGGGCGGGTTGAACGAGTGGGCTCGGGCGGTTGACCCGGGTTTTCCCATGTACTGAGTGGGTTGAGCCGGGGAAGCGTGAGCCCGCCGTGGAGTTCTTGTCCGTGTTAGCACTTGTTCGTATTTTGATTTACCCTCCATTGTTGGTCACGTATTGATTTTGTCAGGGTATTTGGGGCATCCCGCTCGCAAACGTTTCGGCTGATGTTGTTTTTGGCGAGCGGTTAGGAGGATATCTGGTGCAAAGACAAAAACAAATGTTTTGACTGTTGGAACGATAGGAGGGTTACAGTGAGTACGCAGTCTGCTGGAGTATGATAGCTTTTCGGTGATATCTCGTGCAATAGATCAAACGCTCATTTTGGCGTTTTAAAGAAGTAAGGGGTTTAGTACGGATTTTTTGTTGGTGTATTTATGGCTGCAGTTCCTCGCTTCTTGACTCCCGCGCGCGAGACCGGCAAGCAGGGAAGGCGTGACTGCCTTGCGGCAGGGGGGTCCACAAATGAGGAGGCATCGCGCGACCCCGATTGTTTTCGCTGTCGTGTCCATGGTGTTGTTGTTGCGCGACGCGGGTGCTGGTAGCGAGCCAGATCTTAACGGGGCGTGAAATAGGCGTGGTTGTTTAGTGGCTTCGCAGGATAGCTCGTGCAGAGGTTTGCCCCCCCCCCCACCCCCCGAATATTTAGGAGGGTCAGTACGATAGTTTGTTTCGGTGTGTAGATGCCTGTAGCTAATAAGCGGTATCAAACCCTTGTGAGCCCCAAAACTAGCGACCAAAAATACGAGCAATATGGTTTCATCAACCATGGTCTATTGGGGGGGGGGGCAATAGTATTCAGAAGCCCGCATCGGACCGAAAAACAACTGTATACCTCAAAGGTTTCTGGAAATATTTTGGTTCTAGTTCCTTACGGGGCACCATAGTATTCAGGACCCACAATATACACAAAAATCGATGTAGTACAGTATTTTTACTGAGCATATTATGTCATTATTACTATGTTCCCCCGTAATACACATACTCCCCCGTAAGAGTGTCAGCGCGCGGCAATGCGAGGACTAGCCATGCTGCGCGGGTGTCGCGTAGCTTCTTTGCAGTGTAATTCGGGCGCTAAAGCTATCCTGCCTCAACCCGTAGCCTCGGCTGCTTACGTGTGGCCCCTGCTGTAATATTGTGTTAGTTTGGAAACGTTTTTCTTCTGAATTCGGAGAAGGTTTGTCAGGCATGTATTCGTATGGGAAGCTACACGTTGTCAGGGTGCGTGCTTCGGGGCAAGACACTCTAAAGAGTTGATAGTGTTAGTTTGACGCTTTTGGTTGGTGGCTGCTTGTGCTTCCGGGCCTATGGTCGTTTTGTTTACGCTATCTGTACGTGCGCGTACGCGGAAGGTCTTGAGCGTCCAGCACCAGGCAATCGACCACACATCCGTGCCGCATGTGCCGTAGAACGAGTGCACACCCGACAACCATTGGCGCATGCTGTACAGTGTTTGTGCCTGCAAAATCTGCTATTACCATATAATCCGGGTGGTAGGATAACACACCCCCTGGGCTAAATTTCTGAGCCGTTTTTCTCCAAAACATGTTTTAAGGGATACACACACAACCAAAAGATGGTGGCCTTCGAAAGGACAGTGTAGACCTTTCCATAGACGTATTTCTCGGGGTTTTCGCTCTCTCCTCATTGTCGAGAGAAACTTAGCTTTGAAACTCGTCCGGGGTTGTGTGTTGCCTCATCACGCGTGTGAAATGGCACTCTGGACGGAAACATAAGGAGCGTGCAGACTTGAATATGAATACCCAAATGGTCCTTACATTTCCGTCCAGATCGGTACGGTCGGACCACATGGGGGTAAAATGATCGCCTTGACGGGCGACAGGCTCGAGTGGTGTTGCAACCCTAGCGGGAGTTCAGAGGGGGCGGGGAATTGACGCTACGAAGAGACGATCACAGCAGCGGCCATTGCACGATTGGGTGGGGGATGATACATGCTGATTGGTGTCCGGGTGACAACGCTAGGAGTCGTACGTCACATGGGGCGCAACATGATGATTCCAACCGTACGGTCGGGCACTCACGCTGCGCGTAGGTAGGATGTTGAAAACACCAAAATAATTATGGATTTCGTCTGGTAAAGGGGCCCCACAAGGGTTAAGGTAGGTGTGCTCTATTTGTAAAGCCGACGCTGGGAGGAGTTCGGCCCGCGTCTCCCCCCCCCCGTGGAGGTTTTATTTCTATTTTTTATTTTTGCAGTGCGTGTGCCGTAAGTCAGATGTACGGGCAGCACGTTATACGGCTGTATAATTTTTCTCGCTTTCGCTCTTCTATAGGTAACGGCAGCTCTTCAGGAATGTGATGTGGCCGTGGCTGCGTTGAAAACAGTCACCACTCCGGGCAAGCAACGCTGTGCATAGCCAGTGCAGACGCGAGGGGGGGTTTCGGTTGCTGTAGCCTGTGTGGCTGGTTCGCGAAACCCGTGGTGCAGTGACATGCTATTTTTATACCAGGTGTTGCTTATCTTGCCGCATGTGGCGTTGATAAACATACGTATGATACGCCTTTTTTGTATTCGAACATTATGAATGGTCGTAGAACCGAGTTACTAATACTATGAACCTGATACGGTAGGACTTCGTACGTAGAAGACTATTTTTTCCCCTCACTTACAAAAGCTTCATACGTAGAACTGCTCCAAATATGTCCCCTATACCTTGCGGGAAAGTAACATGAAGCATCATACCGGTGGATTTTCCGGGAGGTCGATCGTGTAGGAAGTTAAATCAGCTCTTCAAGGCACAACAAACCCAATATTGGACAACAGGGAGATAGGGTTTTCTGCCCCGGCGTACCGTAACACCCGCCTATATCCGACATCTTTGACCGTAGCACGCTTCCCCGATAGATTGATGCTGGTTTGTTTTTCTACGTCTACCTGTGAACTCCTTGCGCCTGATTGTGACCACCGCCAAAATTGCTATTAATACCAGGTATTCATACGTATAGCAAAATTATAGAACAGAAACGAGCTAATGTGAGACCAACATGATGAGCAGTAACAGCAGCACAACGTTTGACACCCGAACGCCAACTTGCTCACAGGTAGCTGGCGTCAGCCACACCTGCATACAGTCTATACCCTTCCACTTCCTTTGCAGTAAAGCCACGCGCGAGCGGTTAAACACGACCCTCTAACCACGCGAATATTGCATTTACAGCATTTATCTCGGGTAACTCCTTAGCCTAAAACAATATTTACGCCATTTCCTACAGAAGTCGAAGCATCAGACTCAGCCACTTACGATACTTGCAACTACAGGCCAGTCTATCTTGGCCTGTCTGGTCGAGCATCGCTCCCACACGCTCTTCAGCAAGAAAAGCGCCTCATAGACACGCGTATTCCGTACTCATGACTCCCCGACGCAAGCAGCTGTACTACATTGCTAAAGCCCTGGACAGACGCGGTCCTTGGACAGACGTGGTTGAGGTAATTTGAGACGTATCGTTTTTTTTCCAGGCCCATGATCGCTCCCACGCGCACTCGTCATCACGGAAAACGCCGTAATATAGACAGAGGCACTCCATTTCACGTTTTTCCTGGTGATGAGGCGCTTCGGACGACGGCATAACTATAAGGTATTAATAGGCGGTTGGCGTGTGTACCAGCTCGTAGCCGATGTTTACTCCTAGACTCGATTGCCGACGGCCCGTCAATACACAGTCAAAATGTTCCACACCCTGTATAACTTTAACTCATAACTAACTTAGTTAGTTGTTTGCCAGACAACTACCCGCTAGTTGTCTGCAAACAACTAGTTGCACACGATTCTGAACCAATAGTTGTCTGCAGACAACTAGTTGCGCACGATTCTGAACCAATAGTTGTCTACAGGCAACTAGTTGCCTACGATTATGAACCAATAGTTGTCTACAGACAACTAGTTGCCTACGATTCTGGACGGATAGTTGTCTACAGGCAACTAGTTGCGCACGATTCTGAACCAATAGTTGTCTGCAAGCAACTAGTTGTTGTTTTCGTTTGCATCATTCCTTATTTGAATCGACAACAAAACCACCACTACATTGTTGGCGTTAATCCTTTTTTTTAAATATGGTAGTCCCTACCCAATACCAAAAAATAAATAAAAATAAATCATGATAGAATAACAACAAACCCATGTATTTATTATTACTATTATTATTTGTATTATGTTGTTGCCCACACTGGAGGCTAAGGAAGTGACCGCTGCGCTCGAGGCGTTCACGCCTCCGTCCACGCACGAGTTTGTGCCGAAGCCCGCTCGGGCGACGTCGGAGGTCTGGCGATACGGCGTGAAGCTGAAGAAACTCAGAGACGGCAAATACTCTTTCGCGTGCTTCGGCAATCCATTGTGCCGAGACAACTCACGCAAGGCATCTTTATTGCTATCTCGAAAGGCTCGATCTCAATCGTGCTGGACCACGTGACGGCGATGCACCAAGCATGTATGTGAGTAATTTAGTTTTTTTTTTGGGGGGGGGGGTTTTGGGTGGGAACATAAAATAAAGTGGTAGTTTATTTACTATTCAGTATTTACCATGATGACCTGTTTTTTGGGTATTTTAGACTGCATAATAACACGACAGCATTAATTTTATGTTATCGTGTCGCGGGGGGGGTCGTTAGTCGTATCGTGTGTTTTTGTATTTTATTCATTTATTTTTTGGTTTTGGGGAGGGACAATATGTGTATTAATAAATTATTTTATGTAATCATTCATGTTTTGGTTGAGCAGTGTTGGTGTTTGTGATATTTAGCTACACTGAAACTATGAGCCATGGCGCAGTCGGAATGTGAATGTTAATGTTCAGATGTAGTTGAGAGAAAGCTCGAATCGCCAATACACACCAGTTTCCAAGCAAAAACCCCCGACAGCGGTTTTAGATGCGTCCGAAAAAAGTGTACGTCTAGGGGAGCGCTCAAGCAAATTATACATCGGAGCCGACAAGGTTCCTCCGCGCGCGTCCAACCCTTCCTCAACGAACCACCGCCAGAACTCAAGCTCACCGTGGAACTCGGGTCCCAGGGCGAGACGCCGCCCGGGGTTTGCGATACGGCGATCAAAATTAGCTCCGGCGGCAATGCGCGGCATACCAACTGAAGCTAACTAGCGGTTAACGAAACACCGCCCCGGACGCACTGCAAAGGAAACATGCATGAGAAAGCCAACGAGCTGCGACACCTGCTTCGCAGAAGCAGATGCACGAGACGAGGGCCAGTCCGCGAGGATATTGTGCAGCTTAAGGCGCTTATGGGACGGCAGCGTGACCGTAAGCGCCTCAGAATCAATGATCCATCCCAACACTTCCAGTTGCGTGTCCCAGTTAGTAATTTTCTTTTCTAACGAGAGGCGTGGATCGGAAACACCACGTTCGCCCAACAAACGAAAGTGGTCCGACGCCAGTGACTGTACAGCACGCAAGCAACGGCGGCCGTCCGGCCACCATGGCAACTCGACGAGAATGCCATCGTCCACGTAGTACCTCACAAAACAGTTGCTCCCGGTGTTGCCCCCTGAACCAGGAACGGGCCCACAATCACGCGGGATAGCAACAACCCGAACCCCCCGCGACGGGGAGAGTTCAACATGCGCAACGGCGGCAGCCTCTTGTTGGGAAACGTCTGCGCCTTGAAATGTAGAGTGAGCGTGAGCATGTTCGAGCGCAGATGCCGTCAACCCCCAAAACCCAGGACTAGTACGCCAACCGAACTGCAAGCGCAAATCCACGACAACGTGATCGTCAAAAACGTATCCAAAGTTCGGCGCGCCTGCCGGATCACCCAAAACCTGCCGAAAAGCATATTTGGCGTCCGCACGGCAAAAGAGGATTCGAGCGCGACTACCGTTCGCCTGTCGGAAAAACAACACCCGTAGCAGCACATCGCGAAGCACATGGCCGAGCTCGCACGATGGCGGGGAGTCAAAGTCAGTGTCCCCTTCAACGCTGGTCCGACCGCCCTCGCGCGCAAACGTAAGATAGTGAATAACCCTTAATTTGGGTTCGAGAACGACGTTCAGCGGTGAAATGCGAAGACCCTGAATCTCGTCTTCGAATCGCGAATTAAACACCACCGTTCGGCCGTGCACCACGTATGCGCATATCTTACGGTGGATAGTCACATGATGGGTGGCGACGACCGGGTGATCACCATACGCGAGTTCTGTGGTAAAATCCCCCCCCCCATGCGACGCCGACAGGCGCGCCCGGCACCAGCTCACGAAGCAACAAAGAAATACGGGGGAATTCCCTGATCTCACCAAACCAGGGCTGTACGATGGCAACGTCAATATGCGGAGAGAAAATGAGGAGCCGATGGAGAACAGAAAAAGGGGAACACTGCCTTGACACTGTCGCAAGAGTTAGGAGCTGCGTGAAGCGACCTGATCGAGGCTCGCTGAGCCTCGCTCGCTCAGTCAGCACCTGCACCGCTACCTTCCAACCGGCAACCCACGCATCTACCTCCTCTACTCGCAACGCATCCACACGCACGTCGCCGATCGCACCTTTCACGCACACCGTGTCAACTTGAAAATAACTCGCACGCACGGCCGCACCCGTACCTTTCTCTGAGAAGGGAACCGAACACGGAGTCACAGCAACGCGATCGCGCCCGACGCCGCCATCGCCAGCCAGAGTTCCTAACGCACGCCTACGCAACCCCCCGGCTCCTTCGTGGGTGGCCGGCCGAGTCCCCGCTTCGCCGCTGGCGACAGGCGCCGTCGCTGCTCCGCCACCGGCCCGCGCCGCCGCCGCCGCCACCCCCCCAGGTGTTGGCCCAATCGACAGGAAGGACCCGTGTCTTCATCCCGAACTAGATCCACCACCACCCCCGCCCCCCCCCCCCACCACCATCTGGGCGGAGCACCAGAGCCCGTGACCCGCTAGCCTGTGCCACCGCGCCACCTCGCATTCCCCCAGCTGGTGCCGCCGATCCACCGTCGAGGAGAGCTGTAGGAGAGGAGGAGTCGGCCGGGGTATTCGCATGCACGAATTTGCAATCGGAGTACCGACATTGGCCCGTGGACGCAAACATCCTGCACAGCGCGGCGCGTTTCTTTCCGGTCGAACCCGTCTTGGCGGGGGCGAGGCTTTGGCTCCGCTTGGATGCCCCATCCCTGCTGTCGCGTGGAACTTGGAGACCTTCGACGAGCTTCAGAACGTCGCCACCGGACGAGCAAACGTGGCGTGCACGACCGAACGCGGGGGCAGGCGGGGCGTCAAACATGGCGTTATACTCAGGGGGAACAGTCGACGGACGAACTTGCTGGGCGAATCTCATGAGGTCGTTCACCCACAGGCGAAGGTCGTCGTTCACCATTTCGCTCAAACAACCTGCGCCGCGGAACCGGAAAGCAAAAGGATGTTGCTTAGCGTGTGACGGCGAAGACCGGCAGCCGCGGATATGAAAGAGGCGTCGACGGGCGCCAGCCGGTCCAGGCACGCGCGGTCGTCGGCGACGTCAGCCGAGAGTCCAACTGTAAGAACCGCCATAAGAGCCTGACGCAAGAGGTCCAGGCGGTCAGCGACCATCACCAGGTGGTCGACAGGGCGGTCGGCACGTGGCCCATACGCGACCACGTCAAAGTTGCTGACGGCACGAAGCTGAGCCGCCACCACCGCCGTAACGTTGACGCTCTCCCCCACAAACGACTGAATATCCGCGGCCGACTCACCAAGATTCGGGGGCAAGCTTCTCCGAAGCAGCCAGTGTTTGCGTGACGACATTTTCTTCCAAAGGGCCGTGTCATCAGTTAGCTGCGAGTTCTGGACGTGGCACTTCCTCGCGTCCCCGCTGTCCCGCCAGAGGCTCGCGATCGGCAAAGTTGTCCATAAACTGCTGAAGAAGGACCTCGACGTCGGCGGTCTTGGACGCGCCGCCGGTGACGGCGTCACGAAGGCCAGCAACAGACAGAAGTATGGTGTCTAGTGTTGACTTGACGCCGAGGATCTCCGTATATATGCGGGAAAACTTGGAGGCCACCTGGTTCTGCCAATGCAGCACGTCAGCCGTCGATGCCACTTCCTCTGAGGCTGCCGGCACGGATGGAAGACCAGCCGTGGCAGCAAGAGTAGCAGCCGCAGCAGTAGTGGCAGCAGCAGCAGCAGCAGCAGCAGCGTTGGCCTGGCGAGCGGTCGCAGCAGCGTCGGTGGCCTGGCGAGCGGCCGCAGCAGCGTCGGTGGCCTGACGAGCCTCTGCCTTGGCTCGCCTAGCACGGCGTGCGTCGACGTCCGCTTGCACAACAGCTACAACAGCATGAGCATTTGCCTTCGCTTGTGTTTGCTCAGCAAACAACGCAGCCTGCACCTCTCGCGCTGCAGTAGCCCCATTGGGCTCGGCCTCCGGCGACTTGCTCTCGTCTGTACCTCTGCTTCACTGCGCTGTGACGTGTAGGTTGCGGCTACGTACCAGACAAGGTGCGTGTACCAAGGGCTACGATCCATGCTACCGTAAAACACCGCATTCATCTGATAGGCTAAACTTCTTACGTACGTACAAAGCTCAAATTATCTCATTCTTCCGAGAATACTCTGCATTTCGGTATAATGTACCCGGCAGTAGAGCGCGTCGACTGATATGAAGAATCGAGGCTACATAAACCTAGTTCGTGGTGTGCCGCACACGGATTGGTATGCCGCACACGGATAAACAAAAAAACACTGCCCCGAACACTT
The DNA here is from genome assembly GCA_031213475.1 of Nereocystis luetkeana. Taxonomy (NCBI): domain Eukaryota; class Phaeophyceae; order Laminariales; family Laminariaceae; genus Nereocystis; species Nereocystis luetkeana. The sequence goes on along the minus strand of JARUPZ010000013.1, from coordinate 2,089,299 downwards.
GAGTAACAAAATAGTAGTTTTTTGTATACATTATACAATGGGACACCCGACACGACACAAGAAAAAAAACAAGAAGGACGTACACGGGATATTGGAAAAAATGAACGATGAGTTATTCCTTCGCCCGCACGGGGAAAAGTTATTGGAGAAGCGGGGAGAGACAAACGCGCCGAGAACATAGCGGAGCACCGCGACTATCGTGAGTTGGAGCTACGCCATGACGGTGCTGCCCGTGCACGCGACGAGGCTGTGGGCAAATATGCTGCTGAGACCGGTCGTGTTCGGAACATCCGATCAGCCGATATTGTACCGTACAGAACCGAGCAAGCATACGAGGTGTTGCTTCGGCTATTCATGTCAAGAACCCGAACCCAGGGCGCCTATGTAGAATACGTTTTCCATCCCCATGTAGCCGGCAAGGTGGAGGACATGCAAGAAGCACCCAATGCGGAACGCATATGTTATTTATTCCGCCAGGACGGCAACGGGCTGCGCTGCATCGCCACCGTCCACCTCCTCGTTTTCTCGCTGTTTCGCTGCCTGTTGCAGCTGCTGATCCTACTTTTTTATATCCCATACGAAGGGTTTTCCCTATTTCCTAATTATTGATCTCCTTAAGTGCTTCTCAGGCTTTTGGGCTCTGAAACAAAATGATGACGGCTGCTATCAACCTTCTTTGTTGTGGTCGGGCGAAAACATGAAACTCATCTGCGCACAGCGGTAAATGGCGATGTTCCATGTTGGAAATGTACTTGTCCCGCCCGTCAAGTATGTCAAGGTATACTCGTATTGCTGGTACCGGCTATAAAAGGGACCTCACGCGCACCGCTAACTGGGTTCCCTCTATTTTACGTTGAAACGACTTACCGGTACCAGCTTACCAGGTATACATTATACATACGATATATAGAGTACGATCCCAGGGTTCGTTTCAGCACTCCTGTTGTCGTACGATCTACAAGGGGCTAAGCCGGCGGCCTGGATGTATATTGGCGTATAAGGTAGAGGAGGAGGCTGAGACTCGATGCCAAGAGATTGTGTAGTGGAATCGGAATATCGTTGCAACGGAATAGAATGCAGGTACTATCGAAACTGGCTAGGAAGGCAGATTATCTTGCTCAGGAGACTTATTCTTGTGTTGTCGTATTTTCCTGATGATGAGAGAAGGGAGCTGTTGAGAGTGATTCGATAGGGGCTTGATTAAAGGCATCAAACCGACTCTGCTCCCCTTCTATTAACCCGCTAGACGGCCAGAGACATCTATTGTCCGAGGAGCTTTCCTCGGACGCTTGTCTACTCTTCTCCTATCGGCTGTCTCAACCATTGTACCGCAAAAGAAACTTCAGAGCCCTGAGAATACTCCTTGGGTATTCAGGGTTTCGATACTGAGGGCTATCTCATAACCACTGATATAGCCCGATACTATATCATACCAGATATCACATTAGCCCACCCTGAATAGTCGTATATGTCGACCACACGACGGTCAATGGATGATACCGGTGTCATCCGAAACATCCGGCAAGGAAGGCCGAAGATGCGGCTATTCTAAACAACAAAATGGGGCTACATATTTCCCCACATCTCGTAGTGGGGCCTAGGCGTCACGGGCAGTGTTAAGGTCAAACGCCCCAGAAAGAGGGGATCAACAACCAAAAACAGCAAAGGACAGGAGCCAAACGGAAGGCAACAAGAAACAATAGAACTAATGCAGAAACCCAAAATGGAGTCAAAAGAGTTACCAAGACAATTTCAAAAGAAGGAGGTGGAACTCAGGGAACGGCCGTGTGCGTGGGGGTTCGAAAGGCCAGGGCCGGGTAGGGCTCGGCATTACACGAGTGCAGGGCCGGTAATCGAATCAAGGAAAATACGATGGAGGTACGCAAACGAGAACACCACACAAAGTACATGAAGCGGAGGGGGCAAGACAAAACCGTAATGAGCGTGCCTGGAACTATGGGCGGGGGACTGGCTAGGGCCTGCAAGGGGAGTAAACAATGTTCTACTGTAAAGTGGCGAATTAATAGGGGAACAAACCAGCAAAAAGAGCAAGGTAACTCAATCAGAATCCATGCGCCCTAGAGATCGTCAAGAAATAACTCGGATGGGCAGGCCTAAGGCGTCTCGTTTGACGTGGACAACAGGGTGTGTCCCTACAGCTCCATGCAGATATACGACTTACGGCTACATCGTAGAAAGGCGGGTATGCCAGGGACATAAGGTTCAAGAGAAAAACGTTTTGCATACTGCAACATAAGCAGGGGATATATAGCAAGTCGTGCCACGATACCACCGGGGGCGCCGGCGTGGGCGAAGGGGCTCTTCCGTCTTTTTTCTTGTGTTGTCCTTGGCCTTGCCAATATTGTGCGTTCTATGTGGTGAGGGAGGGAAGGGGAGGAGAGAGGAGTTCCTCTTGACTCTTTTGCTCTGAGGATATTCGTGATCGTTAGTCTTGCTTCTTTCGTCTTGCACCCTGAGTGGTGGGAGGGGTTTTGAGCGTCGTGTCGTTTGGGCATGATGATCGTAGGTAAGTATAGTCCGTCCTGTGTAGTGGGCAGAGGGTGGGGAGGGGAAGGGGTGGACTTGGCCCTTGTCCCTTGTGGGTACTACAGTAGTTATCGATAGTCGTGTGTTTTGTGTCTTCCGTCATGTGTGGCGGGGGCTGGGGGGGAGGGTGCTCTTGACTCGTGTGCCTCGCAGGTATCATTCATTGTTTATTGTGTGTCTAGTGTCTTGGGCCTTGTGTGCTTGGGGGGGTGTTTGAGTATGGTGTCATTGGTTTTGGCAACCGTTAGTTCTATCTTGCGTCCGATGCTGTGTTCTGTCGTCATGGAAACGGGTGGGGTGTGTTGGAGCGAGGGGAGGGATCGGCAAGCGATTTTTCGTTTTGTCTTTGATAAACTTAAGTAGTTCCCCTCCCTTTCGGACATTCGGTACAAACTTCGTGCAGGTGTATATATATATATTATATATATATCTCTAATATTTATATATAGACAGCGCGATGCCCAATTTATAAGTTCGTCATAGTATTGTGCCTCTAATACCAACTTGTTGAAAATATATATACCTGACGTACTCACAACTTTTTCAAGCTTCTTCATGCAACAACGTAAAACAAAATGTATCTCTCACATACTCCGAAATCACCTTTTGGAAGCTGCCTTCGTGCAACGTTCCAAGATCGTGTCCTTTGCGACGTAATCTTCGAAACATGCACGTGTTCCTGCCCTCCTTCGCTTTGAACATCCGACCCTTGCCATCTACCGCCGCTTCACCCGAAATCCATCGAAATCAAAGTATTTCGAGCTACCGGGGGTTCACGCAATCCTCTCTGTCGTCTTTTGTACACTACATACGCCGCGCTGTGGACTACTGCAGACAGCAAAGCAGTACCTTCCTCTATAAGCTCGGCAACAACACCCAATTTCCAAATCATCCTCCCTATCTCCTTCTACCGCAGCACACTGCTGTACACTCACAATCATGCAGCTTGACACGAGAAGGTATCTGTTTGTCCCGCCGCGTTGTTGGTCGAGATCGTACTTTGCCGTTACGGTCCGAAGACCCGCCGCAATTTATAGTATTTAACCAACCGACTTCACCTCCCGTATAGAGAGGATGAGGAGCGACGCTCGCTACACCGCGTTGTTGGTGGCCCGTGACGATGATGATGAGTTTCGGCACGAAGACCTTGCCCCGAGCAAAGACAACTCAACTGCATACAGCAGCAGCGGAAGGAAGAAGCCTGCCTGCAGCTCCTGTGTGGTGAGTGGTGAGACAACACAAAACCGCCTACACGGTGCGAAAGGCGTTGGCTCTCCTAGCAGGAGCGGATGCCGTGTGTGCGCGGTTTGTTTATCATTCTCCGTCGGTTCACGTTTGCTCGTGCCGGCTTCGTTTGCTCCCCGTCGATTTGTACCACTCGGCTTGACGCTACAGCTGCTGCTGCTGCTCCTCCTTCTGTTGTTTCGCCATCGTATGACGCTGTTGTTGGCACCCTGATCGGGCTCCACTACTACTTTAATATCAGCAAGAGGTCCAAAACAGCTTTTCACGACGTCAAATCTCGCCCTATATCACCTGTGCAGCAGCCGGTTTGACGGTTTTGGGGGTTGTACCGACATTGCTCGCGGCTCGAAAGCGTTCGATTTCTCGGTAATCTACTCGATACTCTGAGCATACTGGGAGTATCGGGTAATTTTCGTACTCCATTAGAGTACTGGTGGCCTAAATACCCGGAGTACTTGCAGTATGAGCAGTACTGAAGGGCCAAAACCCCCGAGTACTGGGAGTATGAGCAGTAATTATACTCGAGTACGAGCAGTACCCGGAGTACAAACATCTAAATTACTCCGAGTACTCCGAGTATCGCGAGTATTGAACCCAGGAATACTTCATCGTCCGAGTGAAATACTCCGAGTAATACTCCAACCCCGCGTACCTTGGGGTATAAAACCCTGAAATACTGCGAGCATTACTCGTACCTTGGAATATGAAACCCCTGAAATACTCCGAGTATTGAAGTTTTTGCAGTATGAAATGCCCAAGTACTCCGAGAGCTTAACGTAGGAGCAGTACAAGATCCCCAAATACTTTAAGTACCACGAGTATTCCAGAGTAATAAACCACAAAATACTCGGAGTACAGCAGTATTTCGGAGTATCGAACCCCAAAATACTCCGAGTACAAGCAGCATTGAGAGTGATCAAACCCGAAATAATCTGAGTACGAGCAGTATCCCGGAGTATCGAGCTCTGAAATACTCCGAGTACACGAAGTACCTGAAGTAATTTATCTCCGATACTCTGTTACGTCACTCCAAGGTACTCGGAGCATCTATCTGCACCTTCCCATATTGATATCTTACGAGCATCGTCTGATCTTTGCTCAGGACGACCCAATCCTGCACACTCTTCTGTCCATGATCACCGTAATTACAGCCGTTCTTCGTGCAGATACGTCTCGTACGGCATTTACATTTTGCGTTACCACTGCTGCTGCCGCCTCCTTCATCCTCGTGTTGGTGATTAAATACGTTCGACATCGTGACCCTTTCATTATCCTACCAGCACGGTCGTCTGACCTCTGCTCTGACACCTCGATTTAACACACCTCATCCTCTCGATAAAAGTGATATTATTGACGACCGTTCATTCGGATATTTCGGCGTCCGATCCTGCGGGCACTCCTTGCACACGTACGTGGCATTTGGATATTTGGTACTACTCACACTCGCACTTACTCGCAACATTCAGGCGGTATTTCGAGGTTTGAAGTTGAGTACTGCTCACACTCCCAGTCACTCGCAATATTGAGGCCGTAAGCACCCTAATAGTCTCAGCATTCAGAGAACGAAATTTGCTCGATACGGAAACAATCGATACTCCGAGCGTGGCCCCTCTGCTCTATGTTTATCGTATTACCCGCAGATTGTATTGCATCGTGCTGCCGTAGCCAACAACAAATAAATAAAGTTGCAGTGTGAGATTCCAGAGAGGGAGCAAGCACATCAAATAAACAATTCATAATTTAACGCTTATTGAGGTCCTACATAAAGTGCCTTACAAAGTGGTTTTATTTAATTTAAAGCACGGGGCCACAATTAATGCCCATCCTATGTACGCATTGGCTCACCTATTATAGCTCCTATATTATCTACAGGAATCTGGTCCGACCGCCGTGGGGGCGGGAGGGCCTTTTATTCCCTAGTATATAAATATAGTGGACACAAATATATATGTCACGGTGGCATGCGGAAGTCGTGTGATCATGCGTGGATTGTCAGCCGGTGATGAGTTCTGCGTTCGTGGAGGCGGGGGTGGGGGCGGCGGTCACAGGGCGCCTTTTGCTTTCGGCTTGGCTAAAAGCATAGACCGGCCGCCCTTTCCCGCACGCATCGGTTCTCCTGTAGGTAATGGACTCAGGGTTCGTTGTCACAATGACATGCAGAGGCCGTGTGGCGATGCGCGGTTTCTCGCTTAGAGAATTCGGTTTACTGACTCTGTATTCTGCTTTCGTGGAGTAAGAAGGTGGAAGATCGAGGGGGGGGCAAGAGGGAAATCAGGCACAACATGTTCAGGAAGGGTGGGGGGAGCAACACCAGACAAAGTAGAAACAGTGGTAAGTCCCGTAGTTGGGGTCGGGTCCATGCGAGTCGCATACAAACTTGACCCAGTCGCATCACGAGGGAAAGTCAGACGGTTATCGAACAAGTGTGCGCCATCCTTGTTAAGGGTGGTAGGTTGTCTCGCTTGTGCATCATGGAGGGAAAACGGGTTAAATCCGATCCTCTCTGTTACGTACACGTCATTTAACTTGACACTAAAATCAGCTTTGGAGTGCATATTCAGATTGAGGCTACCTACGACAAGCACTTGGATCGCCTTACCATCACAAATTAAAACCTTCTCTTTACCACGAGGGATCTCTACCCAGTTATACATGTTACTAGAGCTGCTGGTGATGTCGTTAGTGGACCCGCTATCCGAACCCCAAAACTCACTACCTGCTGGGCCTACCCCACGCCCTCCGACTGTCTCACTGAGAGACTGACTATCAAGCCCCAGCTCAGCTCCTACCCCATAAACTAGAATGCAACTCGCCTTGTGGCACTGAACCTGCCATGAGCAGATGCAGAGCGCTCCGAGGAGATGAAGATGCTCCGGGAGAAGGTGAAGAAGAAGAGGACGGGGCATGGCCGGGGAGGTTATGATGTTGGTGGGACGGCGACGGCGGCGGCGGTTGATGCTGTTCGTAGGTATAGGGCGCGATCTGCTGATGGTGCGGCGCCGGCGGTGGTGGCGGTGCCTGGTACTGCTGCGAAGGTTGCCGCTGATATTGCTGCGAAGGAGATGGCTGGTACTGCTGCTGCTCTTTCTCGTAGTAGCAATAGTCACCGCAGTCGTCGTAGTAGCTTCCGTCGCCGGCGGTGGCGGTAGTGTCAGTACCATAGGCGTCACCATAGGCGGCGGCGGCAGCGGAGACGGCGGCAGTGGGGGCGGCGGCCACGGTGGCAACGTTTGCTTGACCGTACGAGTGTGGCCACGGCTGCTGCCGGCCAGGAGTTGCAAACGAGAAGTGAGGGGGGGCACCGGGGGCGGTGCGCCCGGGGACAGGTGGCGCGAGTCCGGGGAGGTGAGGGTGCCCTGGAGGATCCACTCGCCACGCGCAATACTGATGCACTTGCCCCAACTCGTTGCAGTTCTGGCATCGTTTGCGAGGGTCCGCCCCATGCACCGGCGGCTGATTACCAAACGGGCGGGGAAGGTTCCGTGGGTATCGGGAGCAGTCGTAGCCGCCGGGGGGTGCTTTTGGTTCGGGAGAAGGGGAGACAGAGGGCTGTGCTGAACTTGGTCTGGGATAGGAGAGGAGAGGGAGGGAGAGCGGTGGTTTGTGTGAGGTTGGCTCGTCACTACAGCAGAGAGAAAGCGAATGAACTACAGTAGTTTAGAATGAATATTTTCATGGACATCACGCAGGAGGTACCTCCCCATTTTCGCCGGGACGAGAGACGAGAGGCATAAGTCCCGAGGTGGTGGCTGGTCGTTGTGGGAGAATAGTCTGGCCCTTTTCGGGTGGGTGGGTACAACAGTCGGGTACCCTTTGGGGGTAACTAGCCAAAATCGAGTCTACCCGGCGTAAACGTGGCCAGCATCGGGTGGTGGCCGGCGTTGACCAATGAGATGGCGTCCTGGGGCCTTCGCGGTTACTGAAATAGAAAGGTACCCGATTCTGTCCACAACGTCATCGGGTATACCGGGTACCTGATTTTGGCCCCTGGACTTTTTTCTTTTCGTTATTTCATCATGTGATCACAACGGTGGCACCGGTTTTCCATTCCGACCTCTGCGAGTGTGGTCAGTGGTGTTTCGTTTTTTCTTTTTCACGGACGCCCTAACGTATCTACCCATGTTTTTCAAATGTTTTTGAATCATCGCTTTTACTTCCCAGCCTAACTCGTAGGAGGTTTTACGCTCAGCCATGTTCTGGACAAGCCGTGGTCACAGGTGCCGTCCCTTCTCTCCCTCGGTACGTGCCTTTGTTTATTGTCGCGCATCGTGGGGTTCAGCATTCCCACTGCTCGTCGGTTTTAATCGAATGTTGCTAACTCACGCTCTCGCGCTTTCCGCTAATCTAAGCCATACGAACACACTGGATACGACAGGCACGACATTTTTTGCGCTCTATTATAGCATATGTGGAAAGAGAGACACATCAACACAAACAAAAAAAAGAAAAGAAAGAAATAAGAGATCACGAAAGAGTTGTGCACCCTCGACGGAGATGTGGTGCGCAATACAAACTTGTTATGACCCTCGGATGAAAAGCATTGAAGCGCTGTTCTCGGCGTGATTGCCGTTTTTTTCTGTAAAGTCGCAGTTGGAGTTAGTGAGGGTGAAAGAGAGACCAGTCGGGACAAACGGCCCTCAAAGCAGGCGGGGTTTGGCTGAGGCTAAGCGCCTGCGTGCTGGGTGTCGGTAGTACTCGTGGTCGTACTGGTCGGGTACGTCGGATATTCTCCGTGGTTCGTAAAGGACATTCAGCACACTAGAACCCGATAATATGCTTCATGCTGATGGCATTAATGCAGTACAGTAGTGAGGGCATTAATACAGTACAGTAGTGATGGGCGAGACATTTTCACAGCCTACCACTACTAGAAGCTCGACGCACTATTGCATGCTCCGAAAAAACATGTTATTTGATACCTGGCACCTAGTACCATGGTGTGTGTGTTCTTCACATTGAGCCGTTCTTTGTACAGGTCGACATCCAGCACAACCAGTGTCCGTGCTGATTCTTCAATCCTAGAGTGTTCAACTTCTGCAGACTGGGCGCTGCGTGCTGGCTACCGGTACTGCTCGTGGTCGTACTAGGCAGGGGCATGGGATACTCGTCGTGGTTCGCATAGGACATTCGACATGCTAGAAAAAAGTGCTTCGTCTTGTTGGTATTAATAGTGATGCGCAGACACTTTCACAGCAGTAGAAGCTCGACGCACTAATACATACTCTGAAAACCCAATTGTTTGATCCCTGGTACCCTGGTGTGTGTTCTTCGCATTAAACCGTTATTTCTACATGTCGACATCCAGCACAACCAGTGCCCGTGCCGATTCTTTAATCCTAGAGAGTTCAAGGTTTGTGGCCACAAAATACCACACAGAGGTACTACATTGTTATGCAGTAAGCAGAGCAATCAACGCAATACCATGTCAGAGCTGAACACTTTGTCAAGCTTTGGACGGCTCACCATCAAGTCCTGTTGCGAGTCAATGGCGTCCAGCGCCAACTTTGTACTAACCAAGCCAGCCACCCTCTCGTACGCGAAGGCCCTCACCACGACACGTTGCGAGAGCGTCGAAACGACCATCCGTACACATCGGCTCTTCTTTGAGAGAGGCGGGGCACGGCAAAGCAAGGAACAATTACCCTGTCGGGTGATGTTCGGGACGATGACTGGTGGGGAGAACCCGAAACCTGGCGGACAGTGCAAGACTTGGCATAGATGCATAGTCGAAGACTTTAGGGAGTTCCGAGCCACCGAATGGCCAACGGAAGTTGCCCCCTTTGTGTGTGGATTGGAGACCGCACTGTGGTCCACTGCGGCTAAAACGGCGGGGAAGTGGTACCGTAGGATCCTCGAAGCAGTCGAACGGTTCATGGTAAGGTGTCAAAAGGACTAGGCACAGCTGAACAGGCAACCCCGCGCATCCGCCGTGGGGGGTGTCCAACGGAATGGGGGGAGGAGAAGTAACAGGAGTAGTGGAAGTAAACCCGACCAAGGAATACGGGGAGGGAAGGGGGCAGAAGCAGTAGAAGGGAAACCAGAGACCCCGCGAACACAACAGACCAGGGACGACCGCGGCGATACAGGAACAACACTTTGGGTTTTGAAGCGAAGTGCCACCAGCCGCAGCGCACCACAGCGGCGCGAACCACGCACCGGTACAACAGCATTGAGATTGATTTCATAGAGACAATCGGTTTCGCACAGGTAAATAAATTACTTGAGCGATGCACGTCGCGAGCGCAGACGCCTTGCACAACTACTCCAGCTTCCACAGCGGCACGAGCACCCGCACCCACACTATAGCTTTGGGATGGATTTCTGCCAACCGTCGGTTGTATGTCGGTTGTCCAATGAAAACATATCGGTTGTGCCAAGAAACACGCACGACGGCTACTACAAAGTAAAAGACAGATTGACAAAAGATCTTTGCACCACGAAATATAAGAGTCCACCAGGAAGGGTTTGTGACCCCCAACAAGCAGGTCCGCAACACCAGCACTTCCCACGCATTTCATACAGCGGGGTTTCTTGATACTGCGGCCGCGGCATGCACCTGCCTGCCGTCGGTTGTATCTCGGTCGTCAAATGTCGGTTGTGCCAAGAAACACGCATAACGCTTATAGTAAACGACAGATTGACATCAAATAAGCGTCATGATGTCGCCATGGGAATCTCCACAAAAATGTAACGATGTCGCAATCGGTAGTTTTCTGTTTATTTATACTGTAGTTGCGGCGAAACTCATGGGTGGAAAGCCACCGTGAACACACGCAATACACATGAAAATGATACGAAAAGATGTCTGTGTCACGCTTGCGTTAATTCGTACGTTTTTCTAAAATGCCTACGGAGGTTAGGCACGGACACTGGCCAACCAGAAGCGACCTTGCACGGTCGTGTGCGAGCGGCGGGCAGCGACCTCATTGACGTCGTTAGCCAATCGCGCTGAGCGAGCCATGCTTCTATAAGGTGACCCCACTTTTGTTATGATCGATGCGCTGTCGCAAATTTGCGAGAAATCTCGCTGCTCGTATCGACACTGGCACAAGCGATTGTCTACAAGCGATTGCCCCCCCGGTGAGGCTGGGTCACATAGCTCAAGGCGCAGGGCTCCGTTGAGTCCGAACGTTGACCCAGACTGCTTGCATTCGTGTCCGCTATCGATTCGCGCGGTATACACATCGGCGTCGGGAGCGGTTTGGGACCAGGTTTTGCGAGAATTGGGGTTTCCTCGTGACTGCGGGCAGACAGACAGACAAACAGACAGGCAGAGTCAGACAGATTTGCGACTACATGTATGTACCGAAATAGAGACTTAGTTTTACAAATAATTGAGGATCAGGTTCTTTTTTTTTGGCATTTATTTAATATTAGGAGGGTGGCGGCTATCCCAAAATCATCAAGTTGCCCCTGTTGCCCAATGGATGAGGCGTCGCCCTCCTAAGGTGAAGATTGCAGGTTCAAAACTAAAGGTTGATACACCTAAACAAAATCTTCCTTGGCTCTCTTTTTACTGTGGGCAGGATGCTCCCATTTCCCCCCTCACTGCGCGTATAGGTGTTAACGGTCCATATCGCGCCTGCAGCCGTCGCGTGTTGCTTTGCCGCAGTGCGCCTGTCCGCGTCGTGACACTTCCTCGTGTAGGCCTCCACCCCGTCCTCTATCAATTAAACCCTTTTTCCGGGGCCTTCTGTACAGCCTCACGTCACACTTCGGGCTTGAGGGCGTGTAGCCTTTTCTACGCCTACTACTGTATGTACCAGGTATGTTGTATTCTGCCGTCTAGAGTCTACAAGAAAACAGATGCATGCGATTACTGCTTGCTGTGGCCTTGGTTTTGACGGCCAACGTCAGACAGCAGAATAGCATGCATCTCGGGAGCAAGGAGCAAGGACCGAGCAAACAGATAAAACAGTTCTATGTGGGTGGGAACATTAAATAAATGGCTTGATGATTTACTCCGTGGTGGGAATACCTAGACTTCAAATTTTTGGGTTTTAGCCAAAAGCACGTATGTATACCTGGTCCATTCCAAAAATAAATGGGTACACGCTGAAACCATGCACAAATCACACGCCAGGAGCCCCGCGATTGCCCAGCTTCACAACCTACCTGTTGTTTTTGCTCGAAGGGGTCAGGCACCTAGATTTGTCTACTTTGTCTAGCTTTTCACTGATTTTGCCGAATATAGGGCCAGTCAGAGGACATAATTACACTGACTGTCTCCTATAATACTCCACACGAAAATATCACCACATTGCGTGTACAGCAGTAGTAGTAGTACGTACGACCCACTACAGCAGTAGATCAGCTTAAATATGTACGAATGATACGCTCGTACACAGGACGATGGGCACAGACTGCAATTCGTCCGCCGCACCCCGCGTCGAGGTGGGCTCCCTGGGCTCCCTTCTACTATGCATTACAGCTCGCTGAGGAAACGCCCTTCCGCCGTGTGCAAGCGGTTCCCCGAGGATGGTTGAGGCCTCTCAGCTGGGCAACGAGGGGGGGTGCCACAGGTACTTTGGCTATGGCGGACGGGGTCTCTTCCCATTCATTGAAGTACTGGTGCTGCATCACGAGATGGTATGGGTAGCGAGCAGTTCCCTCACATTGAACCTGATACTATACTACTGAGGTTTTGCACCTGTGCTAACGATGTGGCTACGGTAGTACCACTGAACAGACAAATCGGAAAAATGGGAACGAAGCCTAAAATGAGAACCAAGCCGTATCTCCAGAACCATGTGGTGTATCAGATAACCAAAATTATCCTGCGAAACCCCTTGGCCAGCCCTGTTAGAGGAGCTCGTCAGAACGGTCATGCTCCATCTCGTGCCTTCGAGTGGGCGCAAAAAGCGATATACGCTGGCTCTATTGTGATTTGTCCGTTACTGGTGGTACGCAAGAAGAGCGAGAGTGGTCACGAAACCAGTCGTAGAATTCACAAATTAAGGCGAATGCTTCGCATTTATTTGAAGTTTTTTTACATACATACGAGATAGATGCAATTTCCTCAATGAATGGTCACTGCTGTTCATGCGCAAAACAATACCAGGTACATGTTTTATTGATTCCTGACGGCCAAAACGACCCGATAGACTTGGTTTCACTACTATGTACCTACCTGTTGTTGGCTCGAATGGAACAGGTGTACCACCTATCTTAGGCTGTTGCCCTCTAAATTTTTGGAGACGCGATACCGTTAGTACGCGCGATCGAAGTATCACACACAGCTTGCAAAGATGAGTTTGAGATAAAGACTCTCACAGCTGTTCTTACATAATTTTACAGGGCTTACTTCGATCATTTTATCACGGTAAAACTACTACTGTATTTGGTAAACGGTACGTTACCGTGAAAAATCGCAATTACCGTTCCCATCCAAACCGTTACCAAGCAAATCACGTTCTCCCATTCCCACCCAAATCGCTACCGAGAGAATCATGTCATCCCACTCCCGTCCAAACAATTACCATGAAAATATCGGCATTTATTTCTGTGGTTTGTCGTCAACACCCAACCAAAAAACGCGCAAATGTTCAGTTCCCAATTACCGTACAGTCAAATGAAGATAGAGCCGGTCGCCCCGGTGGTTCAAGTGGTTAACCTCGAATTCTACTTGTTTGAGTCCTGGGTTCGAGCCCCAGGTGGGTCGGACTTTGACTTTATTTGCAAAAATAAAAAAGGATTCAATTGTTGAGAGCGCCTTGCAGCGTGGGTAGGCACAATTCGATGCGAGTCGACGAGGAGGGAAGAAAAGGCTAAAATCTTCTCGCGATAAAAATCAAGGCACGTACCATAGCGGGAAGGGGGGAGAAGAGCCTGCTGCTATGTGACTCCGGATCTGAGTTACGAGTTGGAAGGAGAGAAAGGAGAAGATGTGCGAAGATAATGAATGGGATGAGAAAAAAAAAAAAAAAACGCGCAAATGTTCAGTTCCGAATAATTACCGTACAGTCAAATGAATTTCTGCTGACACCTCAATTCGATATGACCATTTACGCCAGTGGGTGAGTAGGTCAATTTTGATAGACCAGCCTCAGGGTTCAATTCTCTCTTGGCGACTACCAGTATACATTTGTTTCGGCGATTATACTTTAAAACTGCTTTCGTTCTGAACGGTTTCTTTTACTGGAAACAAGCCTGTCATGTTTTTGGGCGGTGGCCATAATCAGGTATATTATACCTGATCCATTTGGGTCCAAATCAGGTACATACATACTAAAACCGAGTAAGTAAACTCGCGCCACGAGCGGTGTTTTGTCCATGAAAACCCTTTTTTTTTAATGCGCCTTATAAACATCAAGCCTGTGGCCTCCAAAATCTGAATTGTTTTGTTGTTTTAGGGTTATTGTTGTTGTTGTTGTTGCTGTTGTTCTCTCACTGTACGTATAATACGTACCATGAGCTCCACTTGGGCCTCCAGAGAGTCACCAGGCTTCGTGTGTTCCGTCACGGCGGGAGCGCCAAGAGTATATGTTCGGGCGCCTCCCGCCCGCCCATTGCCTGCTTTGAAGCTTTTCGACCATCCCCGCGGAACCGCCTGCTTGGCGCGCCATTATTTTACCGTGTATTACCTACCGTGGTAGCCGGTTCCTGCACCGACGAGTACTAAGGTGGCCAGTTACCATCCAATAATTACCGTGCAGCACCGTGGTGGCTGGATACCGCTGTAAACGATACCAATCTAAAAAAGGCGTATACCGGAGTGAGCCCTGTAATTTTAAAAATATTGCAAGAGGGCATGGGTTGTTGATGCTGTGTCTATGGTTAGGGTTAGAGTCAGGGGTGGGCAGTGGTACTCTTCTATATTATAGTTGAGAGGATATACCCGCGGCCATGTTAGTTCAGTTTTGCACATTGGTTTTATCTTGTGTGCGCTTTTTCCGTCTCGTGTATTTTGAGGCAGCCGAATTTTCGATTTTTTTCGTTTTTCGGATCTTCCTAGGGCTCCAGCACCTTTGTGTGACCACGGACTCCTTCGTCAGAGAGTTAATGTGAGAACAACAACAACAAGTGGGGTTGGGTCTTCGCCCGTACCTCGATCCCGACAGGAACCAAAACACCCGAACAGCCTACCAACCTAAAGGTCCCTTCTCCTAGATTGTTAAAGGTCCTCGAGTATTATGTTGTTCTTCTCACATTAACTATCAACAGTCATCAAATCAAAGAGTCCGTGGTCACACGAAAGGTGCTGGAGCCCCAGGAGCCCAGGAGGTCCGAAAGCATATTTTGTTTTAACGAAATTCGGTTGCGGTTGTAATGTATTAATGACGTACCAGGTAGGTGGTGACAATATTGAGTTACAGTATTAACGCAGTGTAACACAGTGTCACTCCTTCAGTCCCTCGTGGTTAGGCACAATTCGATGCGAGTCGGCGAGGGAAGAAACGGCTGAAACCTTCTCGCGATAAAAATGAAGGCACGTACCGTAGCGGGAAGGGGGGGGAAGAGCCTGCTATGTGACCCCGGATCTGAGTTACGAGTTGGAAGAAGAGAGAGAAGAAGATGGGCGAAGATGATAGATGGGACGAGCAAAAAAAAAAAAAAAAAAACTCCGAGGCGCAGGGGTATATACTATGTATGTACAGGGGTGAATGAAACTAATGTTTGTAATATAATACCAGGTAATGAATTATCAGGTAATCTACTGCTAGCAGCTGTAGTGTGTATTATACTATTACTATTGATTTATTTACAAAACACAGAAGAGGGAAAGGATTTATATATGTGTGGTGACTACATCGAAATCGCTGTTTGTTGCCTAGCAAATATTAGTAAGATATCCACGCAAGTCATACTCGCACTGTAGTCGCCACTGTCTTTTCCCCTGTCAGTTCGGAAAGCCCCGCTCAGCTCTCGACTGCGTGTAATCGGCATATCCATGCATTGTGACATTTGTTTGCCCCGTCAAACGGCAGCATCGTGCTGTGCACTGCATCCATTATTGCGCCACTTCATTCTGCTAAAAACTGGGCTTATATTTCTTTGATAATCCTAAGAGGGTACCAGGTATTACACTTCTTACTATTTAGCTGGTTCGAATGTGTTTAGAAAAGCAGGCGTTGGAGCCCACAACGCCGAGCGGTTTGCATTTAATTTTCGTACATACATACATGCATAAAATAAACGGAAATGCACATTTCACCTTGTTTGTAGATGCATACCTGGCAGTCGCCATGATGCCTCTCCGAGCCCAAAACTGCATCAAATGGCGTAGACGAAGATCAAACTAGTTTTATGCTCTATTAATACTATAAATAGTGAGTCGTGCTACGATAGACTTGCGTCTACTTTTTCGAAAGTTCCTCAGGTAGGGTCATTCTTATCGGAGAGCTTTTTATTCCAAATTTTCGACATTCTTATCGGAGAGCTTTTTTTCCAAATTTTCGACGTTTTTTTCGCGCAATTTTCAATCTTCCAATTTTCCTGTTTTTTTTCCCCAAATGAAATATTGGAATGTTAACGAACTTGACATTTTTGCTTTTTTTGGAGAATTTCACGAATAGTGACTCAACGCCTCCGTATATTGATACATATCTCCAATTATTTCCAAGCTTTGGAGATTTTGGAAAAAGCTCTCTCCGACAAGAATGAGCCTAAAGAGCTCTTGCTTTGTCAGGAAAAACAAGTATAATTCGATGGACACTCCCACGACCTTGATCGTTAAACGTATCATAAAAAAAATGATATTCCGGCGATAACGGGTATTTCATAAGTTGTTGGTTGTTGGTGATCGTTAGCTTGCTGGTGATCGTGCGATGTAATGTCTTCAGCCACAACGAGCCCGGAGTGGTGGTCGTTTGGCTTCGACATTTCAATGATGAAGTTCCAGCCCTCCTGCCTGCTGTGGAAGGCGAAATTGCCTATCGCCCAGTATATCATATACTGTCCTGCACCTGGCATGGTACATCTCGGCAGGTGTTTCGCAGCGTCTGAACGTCAAGTGGTGTTCGGGCGAGTAATTGTGCACACACACTCGGATTTCGCAACGATTTGTCTCACCCCTTTGCCGAGGGCGGGGCTCTGTACACGTTCTTTCACCCCAACCAGTTCATTGCGTACAAGAAAGTCGATACGGCAGTTTGCCTTCACACGACCAGATCAGTTGGCGTGTACCCGATCGCCTCGGTGTGGTCATTGGGCGTGTAGAAAGAAAGCCCGGCCCTCGGATAGAGGCTGCTTCAGGCAAAGATTTGCGAAATACTGAACGCCGCCTTTCAGAGCAGGGCGCAGGATTGGGAGTTCGTTGTTGAAAAATCCAAGCCAAACGATCACAACCCCAGGCTCGTCGTGGTTGGAGGTATTATTCCATAAATCGACGCTCTGTACTGCAACTCCCTTATCTGCAGACAACAAACACTCTCTGCCGAGGACAGGTACGGTTCCACCCCCGGGGTCGGTCTCATGAGCCACCCGTCGTTCCGATCGTTCCCGCGTCATCGGAGATGGCAAAGTATCAGGCAATTGAACCACAGAAAGACCAGAGCGCCATGGCGTTCATCAGTTGTCCCCCCAAACCAATGTTTGACTGCACCACAGCAGTCAACGTAACACCGGGGTTCACTCACATTTTAGCGTAGAGTGGCGCTTGACAAAACCCATGGCGTTCTGAAATGATATGCCCGCCTCAAACATTGTCCTTTCCGAAGACCCGGGAACCAACGAAATGTCTGAGAACAATGCCGGGGGTGGGGGGCATAACCGTCCTCATTTACGGCGGCGTTCTCTGCAAAACATGGAAGCTGTAGTTCTCTATACGCAGTAAAGCCTCCTACCACAAGAACACACTTTACTGAGGGCGACTATGATTTCCCCCCGGCATCGGCCTCAAACACGACGATGGTGGCGATCGTTCGCACGTCTTCCGAGATGGCAAGGTGTTAGGCGAATGATCCACAGAAGTGCCAAAACGCCGTGGATTTCGTGAGGTATCATGTCAAATCGAAGGGTGGCTGCGCTCCGATCGATAGACACCAGGGTGCGTTCACAGGTTGGATTCAGGCGGCACTTCCCCGAACAACACGGCGTTTTGGCATTCCTTTTCCGCCTGATATATTGCAGTATCCGACAACACGGGAGCCATCGAAATGTCCGGAAACAATACCCAGATACGGAAACTACAGACATCGAAATGTCCGGAACCTATATCCGCTCTCAGCTACGGAAGTGTTCTCTGCAAATACGGAAGGCATAATCCAGAGCCACACCTCCCGAAGCAATATCTTCAATCGTGACGAGCCCGGAGTTTGCTTCGATATTCCAATGGCGAAGTTCCAACTGTCCGTTCTGCTCTACAGTAGATGGCGACACGGTAGATTAAATTTCAAGTACATCTTCTTAGTGTGCCATACCCACATGTGTGTCGTCGCAGCACTGGAATTCCGAGGGCGCTCCGTGCTTCAAGGCCCTTTATCAGGCATCTACGATATATACTTGGTTTTCGTGGCATACCATGGACCACCAGGGTCCCTGGCAATGCCATGACAGTCATGGAAAGGCCATGGAAATGCAATGGCACGCCATGCCATACCATGGCAATGCCAAGGGTCCTGGGTCATGGCGCACCAAAATGGTTCATGGTGGTATTATCATGGCATGCCATAACATCGCCATCGCTAAATGCCGTGGCAACACGCCATGACCATGATATAGCAATGTCATGGCACGTTTCACGTCATACCCCATGGCACCAGCCTGATTGAACACAAGGGCACCTGTTCACGAACGTTCTACACTATTAAATTATGACGGGGCGTTATTATGGGCTACCGTGGCATCACGGGGCCGCATGGTATCATCGCTATAAGCCAATATGGTAGTGCTACGGAGACCCATGAACCTTCATCGTACTCCATGGACTTCTCCACACCATGCCATGGGTCTGGCATGGTGTTCCTGAAGGGTCATAGCATTGCCACGGCTTTGCCATGAACGTTCAAGGCAAGCCATGACCGACCATGAGCCTGTCACGGCGCGGCATCAACTTCTGCACGACCAGCGATAGATCTACCATGGGTCCATCATGGTTTACCATGAAGCTCCATTGCATCGCCACGGCATTGGCATGAACTTCCAGAGGTCTGGTATGAAGTCTCACGATGAGCCATGGAATTGCCGTGGAATTACCATGAAGATGGCACACCATGGCATTGCCATGAACCTTCACAGCACGCCATAGCATCGACATGGGCTTTCTTGGCACCATATAGCCGGCCATGGGTCTGTCATGGAGTACCATGAACTTCTCCATAACCTGTCATGGCTCTGCAATGGCTCGTGGCCTGCCCTGGCAATGCCGTGACATATCATCGCAGGACCATGGCAATGGCGTAGCCTGCGATGTTATTGCTATGAGCTGCCATGGCAATGCCATGGTAACCGACGGCGATACCATGCCCCCCCGTGGCAATGTCATAGCGACACCATGCGTACGCGATGGCAGTACCATGGTAGCTCTTGGCATTCCATGACGATATCATGGCATTACTATGGAATTTGCTTTGGCCGTTCCATTGCCATGGTATTTTTCATGGCATGCCCTGACGTATCGTGTGGTGAAACGCCTGGCCAATGTTATGGATATCCATGGCACACCCATGGCATTGCCACGAAGTACCATGATATTTCGTGGGAGCCCATGATGTGCCATGAAGCACCATGACGTGCTCGAATGGCGTGCCGCGAAAAAGTCAATCGTGTACTCTCCCTTGAAATGGGTTACCTAATTTAATAACGTTTATCGAGCCGGTGTTCCCGGTGGACTATGAAATCGTTCATTAAATGTCGTAACCACTGACGAAGCTCGACTTCGTGACTTCAATCCAGCCCCAAGGGGCATTTGCTTGTGCAAAATTGAAGCAGAACAAGGCTCGTACTATACGTACAGTATGCACAACTCGACGCAAGTCGACGGAGGACGAAAATGCATGCACCGTAGCGGGCTACGTATGGGGGGTGACTATAGCCCCCCTGTAGGTAGTGGGAGGGGTGCTTGCTATATGGCCGCGGATCCGAACTATTAATAAAGTGAGGGGGTGACAGACAACGATGCCGTACAGATGGGAAGGGAAAAGAAGCAACCCAGTGTGGCATGCCCAACTATTGGGATGCAGTACTGCACTGGGATCGCTCATCGGGTCGTGTGTTGGATGTTTCTCAAAATAGGGTTTTGGGCGGGGCATGATATAAAGCTTCCCATGCGAGGACCTACATACGTTTATTGTTAAGAATACAGCAGTATCGGACACTCTATAGCGCCGGCTGCGTGCTATAGGTGCAGGTGAAATCGCGTGGCGCAGATTGGAATAACCAGGAGGGCAGTGTGCGGATTATGATGCGGATTGCCGCCATAACGCCGGTGTTGGTAGCTGGCGCATACTGGCGTTGGTAGCTTCCGCATACTGGCACTAGAGGGGCCGCTACCACTGCAATGAATAGTGGGTACTGTACGCGACAGCACTTAATAATCTGGCAGTTAAGAATGTCAGCCTGGGATTTGCGGAATTTAAAGAAAGTACAGATAAGCATATGTGCTGAACTCGAGGAGGAAATGATAGTTGGAAATTAATTGGGAAGCGCAAGGGGGTCGGCAGGTAAGAATCTGGCTGAATACACTGCATCCCTGAAAAATACGAAATCTGCCCAAAAATCCCCTTGAAGGCCAAATCATGCCCCCCGCCAAATTGCCTCTGCTCCAAAACCGTCCTCACAGGTGGCGTTTTGTATTTTTGTTTCTTATTTGTTTCGCCGAACAATATCCTTTCCCCTCTGCAAGCATGCAAATAGAAATAATGCTTCGAGGCACCGGGGAAGAAGGCCTATGACTCTCGCGTGGACGTTTTTCTCCCAGAGAAACGCGTGGGCGGACAGCGACTACTACTGCATGAAGTGGGCTGAAAAATGATCTCGCGAGAGTCTTATGCAAACCCGGGGTAGGATGTCCGCGGAGCAATCGCTGCTGACTCTGGATATCTTGCGCGGACAGACAACGGACACATTTAAGGCATACCAGGTACATCAAGAAGGAGTGCAACTCGCCGGTGTGGCTTTACCCTGGAGGGTGCAGGGGCGCACTGCAGCCCGTCGATGCAGGCCTTGGGGCATTCATCAAGGTCGAGGTTGGGAAGCAACTCGACCTACTATGGCTTGATAACGGAGAAAATCTGGAACGATGGGAGATCAACGCGCTGAATGAATCAGATCGGCGCGTCTTGCTCACCAAGTGGGTCGCAACGGCCGTGAACACCGTCTACAACCGCGCTGGCTGCAGGTGTCGCCTGTTCGAGAATACAGGGAGCCTAATGACGGCGGACGGGACAGGTGACGTGCGAATCAACCTGGAGGGGCTGACGGAGCCTTTGGCGTTCACGGACAATGCAAGCGAGGACGAGGTGGTAGGGGCCGGGGGGGGGTAGGGGGGTACTCGATAGGAGAGATGTACTCGAGCTCATGCACGGCCGTAGTCGTATGATCATAGACCCTCGCATCCCTACAATGTCGGGACGGAGCATGTCGGGTTTTCACCGACCAGGCAGCCATTCCTTGCACCAAGCGCGAAGCGCCGTGAGATGTCCGGCGAGTCGCATGAAGAATGCGCCGCATCCTACTAAGAACCGCTTGTGAGGCGGACTTGCATGTCGATGACAGCTTCAATGAGATAATTTAATTTCCAGTGTAGGCAATTCCAGAGACAACAATGGGAGTGTTATGTAGCTGCCCCTTGGGTGCCTTACCTTGAACACGACGTGATACGATCATTCCCACTTGCAGGGAGAGAAGGTTATTTACCTCGCATAAATGATTTAACTTGACAACCAGCTGTGGGCGACCGCCAAAAAACAAAAAATGGTACCCTGGTTGTCTAGCTCACGTGGTGAGTGGCATGTTTTACAGTGTCCTTGCCAACCGACGCCAATCCAATCTATATAAAACAGGGGGAGGGGGGGGGGGGGGGGCGGTGGGGAGGAAATCGATGTGCAAGGGGCTGATGGAGAAAGTGATGGGGATGGCCGCGGGAGGGGGGGGGGGGGGGGTGAGGAGAGTTGGAGAGGAAGCGGATGGGTCAGGGGACGGGGAGCAAAAGCAAGGAGAAGGGGGGCAGGACGGGGGCAGTGGGGACGGGGACGAGGATAGCGATGAGGTGGGCGAGCACAGTGGGGACGAGGACGAGAACCGCGAGGAGGAATACGAGGACAGCTTGGTAGAAGGTGATGGTATACGGGTTTCATGTTTTATTGTTGTTGTATCTAGTCTCGTTTAGTTTAGCTCTTTAAGGTGGTTTACTGTACAGGTAACTAGATACAGTATTTTCAGTGTTTAGTGGGTACTTGACAAGACGTTTCCTAACTTTTCGACTCACAGCAGTATTGCACTGTGTGGTTCTCTTCTCGGGAATTGTCCCAGAGTTTGACCTTTGAACATCGTGAAGGACGGCCTTCTTTTCAATTTTGTTTGCACCCACACTCTCATCGTTTGGCATGCAGATGCCTCTGACAACGGGAAAAAAACGCTGACCCTGCTGGACGACGAAGACGACATGCCACGGGAGGATGAGGCAATCGAAATGGTTATTCCGGATGGGTTTCGTCTCCAAGAGCCGAGACCACCTGATCTAGACAGCTCTTTTGTGAAACGTGGTGTGTTAAGTCAGACTACGCATGGGTGGTTTGGTGACCTGATCACTCGCAAGAGCGCACGAAATAAGAGTACGACTACCGTGTACATCTTGAAGAAGACCAAATCGTGCGGAGCATGAAGCTACAGTTAGGTGCATACAACACGGAAACAAGCGCGGCAGTGGGTGCGTGGGTTTTACTAGAGCGTTATGGCAATGAGCAGACGGGGGGGGACATTCGGAGCGGGCGGGCAGAACAGCCAGCTGGGAGATTCACAAGCAGCCAGAGAAAAACCGGCAGTCAGTAGCAGGGGGGGGGCATTGACGCCCAACGTGCGTAACGTAGACCATGTCGATTGAGTGGATATACTGTAAACCCTATGTACAAGTATTAACAGTGCTACAGTAGAGTCGTTGAAGGTGACCAGGATGAACTTTGATGCCTGCAGTCCCCAAGAGCATCGTTTTTGATGAAGATCTTGTGAATTTATGAATGATCGATGTCATGTGGAAAAACAAAATCTTGATATCCGCTCAAGATAAAAAAAAGGACGCATTGAACGCCTGTGCAAAACAAGAATTTGAATTTTGATAATAAGGGGTTTTGCGCCTCTTCGCCCAATAAGAATTTGGAGTCAAGTTTTTTTTTCTGCTGAAGTCGGACAGGAAACAAGTTTCGAGACTGAGTTAAAATCGGACATTCTTAAGTGCTGTCGCGTACTGCTGATGTACCCTCATTCACCTTTCATGTTGCCTCGCTCGTGAAATGCAGCGCTCTGCCTCTTGTCTCGTGCTTTGATTATCGTGATCGCGAACTCGTTTTCCCCAGTACAAACGAACGGAATAGATCGACGCGGCCCACCGCAACAGCTCGGTCCGCAGCCCCACGGGTGTTCTTGCGTACCAAGGTGCACCCACCTGTCATGCCTGGACTCGCGTCCAAGCGCCCTCCGTCCGATCGAAATTGTACGTCGTGATATTTGCAGCTTGTGACTCGCGGAAAGGCAACTCCCTCCGAGTAGGTTTAGCAATATGGGAGAAGGGATCTTCAGGGATGTTTTTGACTTGAAAAATACGTAGCGTGGTCTGCACATCGGAATCGTTGTCTACAACTAACTGAGAAATTTCCTGGTTCGATGCAAACGCGGCGCAGCCGCGTTAATGGCGAGTTTTGCTGCGGTTTGGGGTCAGGGTTTTAGCGTTAAGAGTCAGGGGTTGGGTTGGGCTTTCGCCCGCACCTTGATCCCAACAGGAACCAAAACACCTGAACAGCCTACCAACCTAAAGATCCCTTCTGCCAGATTGTTAAAGGCCCTCGGAAGGCACCCCTGGAAATTGATGGGTACGCTGCCACTACAGTTTGCTCGCTCCCAGAAACAAGCACATTTATTTGCAATACGTCTCCGAAAGGTGATATCTGGGAATTTATCAGCCGTTTAGAAGGCAGACGAGAGTCCTCGCCAAAGCATAGGTGCGCACCACGACTGCTGTGTGGCCAGATGTCGACGGGCACTTCATCGCTTGGATTGTTTTGCTGTGTTGCGCTTGCTGAGGAAACCTTGCAGTCAATCTCAGTTATGATATGTCGGTTGACGCTGCAGCCCGCTTGAGTTCTTCCGATCTTCTGACGATGCAGCCCGCGAGTTCAACTTTTTGCTTTTCTTCGAGCGTTGAATCATTGCATTTCAATAATAGTAGCCCCATCATGCATGGTTGAAATTGATGCCGTCGTTATGATAGCCATGCAATGTACGTACATGTCTACAAACAGCACTTTCGCGGAGGAAGTGTGAGTCTCGAAGTTCACTTCAACCGTTCAGGTTATTGACGGTTGATTTGTGATTCCCCCGAAACTTCAAGATTTTTCCCTTTGTCCAAGCTTCGTCGTGAAAAAAAGGTTCACAGGCTGGTGTGGGGACAACCCGGGACCAGACCAGCCAGAACATAGCTCGGCTCAGTGTCTAGCAGATGATCCCACGGTTTTTCAAGCGACCAAGCGGTCCACGGAAAGCCCCCCTTCGCTGTCCGGAGAGAGACGGTGTTATGGCCGAGGGAGGCGAAGAAGAGCGGGCAGTGGTACCGGGGGTCATCGAAGCGGCGGACTATTCGATGGTGAGGTGGCACAGGGATGAGGCGCAGAGAAGCCGGCTGCACTACGCAGCTGGGGACGCCAAGATCGGCGACAAGGGAAGGGTGGAAGAGCCGTACTGATACAGCTGCCGACGAATGCAGAAATGAAAGGATAGATCGGGGGCTAGGTATGGGTTCGACTAGCCCATGATATTCTAGCAGGTTGTTGTGTTTCTTGTTGAGTTGTTCGAATGAATGAGGGGGGGGGGGGGGGGCGACAGCGACAGTACTGACACTTGACGCCGCTATTGCCGAGAGTAGGCAGGAGACGTCAAGGGGTATGGCTAGGTTCCCGAATCTGTTTTCCGGCAGAGACGCGCACCCATGTTGCTAACACCGCCTGGAGTACGATTTTCTCTTTTCTCCCTTCGCTCTTCTTTCTTGCTTTGTGCCATGTCGTTACCTTCAAAAAATCATTTCCCCTCCCCACCGCCCATATGCCGGTATCTTCCTCTTCTTTGAGTTGTTTCGTCTGCGCAGCAGCGATCTGTCCTTGAGTACGTGCGTTATCCTTTTTCTTTAGCAGCCTTTCTGGTCTCCTTGCGGCATTTGTATCATGATTCATTTCAGAATTTGTTTTTGTGTTATCGTAGATTTTGTTCTTACTTTTTTGTCTCGCTTGTGTTGTGTTTTCGTTCCTGGTACGCCGGCATATTTCACTTGCGTTACCCATTAATTTGTTATTATTATTTTGTAGTCCTCTGTCTGACAGTCCGTGGATACAATATTAATAGTAGTATCTCGCTAGGATAAGGAATCAGGACGGGCACTGGGTGTACTGCTGCAGCTGGGTAGAAAGAACGGTTTAATGTGAAAACAACTAACACATCTCACTGTGTTGCTCATTTAATGAAGACAACGCAACCACGGGCTGGCAAGTACTGATGTTGCAAACTGTTCACGTGTTTACGACACTAGCAAGCAGCACAATAGTATACTTTGGATTCAATTTCACGAAAAATACTTGTTCGGGTCCGAAAACAAACCATGAAATCGAATCGAGCTTGGGAAAACATATTTCCACGCTGATTGTTTTGTTTTAGTTGTGGCTCTTGTGTTTGTCTAGTTGGTTTTGGCGTTGCTGTTGTTTTTCTCGTCATCGCCGCGAACAGTGTGTAAGCGTCTTCTTATTTCTACAGGACCGACATCCAGCACAGCAGCACCCACATTCAGTGTCAGCTGATTGTTCGCCCCGGAGAGATGCTGTCGTACAAGCACTGCGTCAAAACCTACGAGGCAGAGATACCGCAACATCCGGTACGTCGCAAATGCAGCAGTAGTACCCGAAACTATGGAGATTAGACAATGCAGTGCCAAACGAACAGTACACGAAAATCGGAAGACGAATCCACCAAGGGGCAGTAAAAGTTGCAGGAGAGAAGCAGAAATATACAACGAAGAAATAACCGAACGGAACAAAACAACAAAAGGAAATACACGAAAAACAGACCAAAATGCGAGCATACGGCACTGTTTACGGGGGACCATATTAAACAGGAACCACGGTAGACACAAAAATCTATGTATTTTACTTTTTTTACTGATATTATTGGTCCCACTTACTATGGTCCCCCGTAATAGTAGGACTACCGCGTACAATGAGAATATACGGCATTAACTGCTGTACCAGGTAAACTCTTATAAATCGTAGGGACACTTCAGCACGCGAAAAAGTGCTCGTGGAGTAAAAAAACCTTGGTGCTGAAAAAGTGACATCAAGAGAATCGTTACAAAAAACGAGAAAATTATCTCCGCACGCCAATCTCAATGGTGATTTTGTGCGCCGTGCGGTCGCATGCTACTCGTGGCCACCTGCAGCGCCCGTTGCTTTTCCACCTCGAGCCGTGCCCACGCCTTCTCGAACACTCCCGGATGAGCATCCTTCAACGCTAGCACAGCCTTCTCGGCAGTCTCCCGAGTTTCCCTATCCACCAATTGGCGCGTCCACATTGCATCCTCACTCTCAGTCTGCCCGTAATCGCCGCGCTGACTTCCCCCCTCACCCGCCCCACCATGTTGCTCGTGAGGACCGGGCTGGTACAACATCATCCCGGCCATGGCGGATACGAGTTCCGCGACGTGATAGCCGCTGCTCCCCCCTAACAAAAGCTCCTCCCTAGCCAAGGCGAGGTTAACAATCCTGCGATGACAGTCGTGCCCCTCCGCCACATCCGCCTTCAAAGGTAGCTCGCCTAGAAGGGAGCTCAAAACTGGCCTCAAGTACACGGACGCCTCCGACACGTCTCTCGTAGGGTGGCCTGCAAAGGACGCAGCAAGAACAGGAAGGCGGGCGAAGATGACCCTAAACGCGGCAGAAACCGCATTATCTGTAACCGACGCGATCTCCAAGTCTTCACCCCCGTCGGAGTCTCGACCTTGGGTAACGAGGGCCATCAAAATGCGCAACGCTTCGGGGCTCTCTGGGTCCATCTCCTCCCCCCCGAATTCCGCCGCGACTCCCAGTCCATACGCGCACGCCTGTCTGGTGGAGGAAACCTCGTCATGGCATCCGCGCATTAGCGAAGGCAGGAGGGTCGAAAAGACTGCAAGTCGACCCGAGACCCCGCAGTGCTCAAGGACGTCAATGCACATGCACAGTCCGAACGACAGTTGTGAAGGAGGCATTGGTACCGCCGTGTTCGTCTTCCCCCCCTTGTCCAGGAGAGAAAACACAAGCGGTTTCAGCATGGACTCGAAAGTCGGCAAAAACGCCTCCCTCTCCCCCTTGATCATCCAACCGATTCCGTCTACTGCAGAGGTGAGCAAATCCTCTTCCCACTCCTCCTGCTCCTCGAGCTCCGCGGAGTCGACCGCCCCCGTCATTCCCGTCAGGGGGTGGTGCCCCACACCTGCCCCACCACCCAACCCCCGTAATGCCGCCGCTGTCCGCACCTCAGTCCTACGCATAGATCCGATTGCCGCGTCTCGCAACACTGTGACCGCGGTCGCCAGCCCCTTCTGAGTCACAACCAGCGGCGAGGGATCTTTCGCCTTGCAGTGGTCTCCTAGGAGGGACGCCAGCGAGTCCGCCGCGATGCACGCGGGTTCCATGTCTCCTCCCGTCTCGACGTGCTGGCCTTGTTCGCCCGATATGCGCGAAATCACCTCGCATAGCGCGTCTACCGCCGCGTCAAGCATGGCCTGCGCTTCGACCACCAACGCTCTCGCCATCTCTCCTCCACCTACCACGGCTGCCGCCCTTCGACTGGCCATTCCCAGCAGCTTCGGGACGATCGCCGCGCTGACCACCTGCACGGCAACCGCGTTCCGCGGGCCGAGGTTGGGGAGGACGACAGCAAGCGTGCCCGCCGCGTGCGGGGCGAACCCATCCCTGAGGTCGTCCGTGTACTGGTACAGCGTCTTGCACGCCGACTCTTTCGCCTGCATGAGGCTCGTGTTCACGCCGAATAGCTGCTTCCCGACGCCCCTCAGATCCATCTCGAGCGCGGTTAGCCCCGCCGCCTCCATTTCTTCTTTGGCGCTGGCAATGTTCGACACTGACGACACCTTGATCTCCGCATCCGTCGACAGCGCGGCCAGAAGAGGCGTCACGGCCTCGCTCAGATAGGGCAAGAACTCCTCTCGCAAGACCCCCGCTATGCGGGCCAGCGCCTGAAGGGTGTACGTAGACTGAGGGTTGCCGGGATCTCGGGAGACAGTCGTCTGTTCGGAAAGCAGAACTTTGATCACCTGCGCGAGCGTGCACGACATAAAAAAGTAAGGAAGGAGACGTGCCAGTTCCCAATCCCAGAATCGCGGGGACGAAAAAGAAATGTTAGAAGAGCATGCCTTCAACTTCAAATATGTCATGTTGGCTGATGTGTACTCTGAGGAGGCGCCAATTATCTCGAATGTTCGAACGGTGCCTTGAAAAAATATCGATTGGCTGGAATGCACTTCGAGGTGAGGGCATACTCGCATTGTATACTAAAAATAAAATGCCAGAAAACAGTACCGTCGATACGTTCGACTGCCTGGCGTGCAGTCCTCAGACGAGCCTTGCGGATGGAGCACGGCAGCAGCAGGCGACGCCACTTAAGGCACGTGTTATTGTGGGTCTTGCCCAAGTTCTTATGTGAGGCGGGGAGGGGGGTGTCCTAGACGAGTTAAATTATTAAACAAAACATTTTTTTTCAAGTTTCGTGGAAACGTCGATGCATAATATGTATCAACTCCCAAAGTGGTGCTAAAATTAGATAGTGTTACTGTGCATCGCACCGTGTGTGCTGTGTGTACCCTCCGCCATGAAAGCAAGAACCTTCGTAGACCCTAACCAACTGGCATTTCAGAGGGGGGGAAACGAGACAAAAGCCGAAGACGGGTAACGGATTGGTACGGTCACACGAAGAAGTCAGGGCCGCCGGCTAGGGATACAGGGTGATTAATCGGCAACGCTAGTACCAGAGCGGCACGTAGCGAGGAGTTGATGGACACGCGCGCGCAGCATGCTCGTACTGGGTGCTACATCCCACCATTCAGTACGTACCCGTACCCCAGCCGCAATGCGAGGGGTTGCACGAAACGC